>OOFE01015586.1:0-22429 GCA_900323365.1 Monocentris japonica
TTACTGTTGCCTTTCTATCATCTCGAACCAGTCTGCCCATTCTCCTCTGACCTCTGACATCAACAAGGCATTTTCGTCCACACAACTGCCGCTCACTGGATATTTTCTCTTTTTCGGACCATTCTCTGTAAACCCTAGAGATGGTTGTGCGTGAAAATCCCAGTAGATCAGCAGTTTCTGAAATACTCAGACCAGCCCGTCTGGCACCAACAACCATGCCACGTTCAAAGTCACTTAAATCCCCTTTCTTCCCCATTCTGATGCTCGGTTTGAACTTCAGCAAGTTGTCTTGACCACGTCTACATGCCTAAATGCATTGAGTTGCAGCCATGTGATTGGCTGATGAGCTATTTGTTTTAACAAGCAATTGAACAGGTGTACCTAATAAAGTGGCCGGTGAGTGTATATATACATTATATACCAACCAGTTCTGATTGGCCACCTTAAAAAAACATGAATATATCTGTTATTACTGTTATCCTATAGGGACAGCAAACTAGTGAGACCGTACTGATGAATGTCAAACCCAAGAATACAAATTCAATTTCATGACAGACGGCAGGTATGAAATAGGTGGCTGATTTGTCACAGTGACTTACTTTTGAAGCCGTTGACAGCTACTCTGTTGGGGTGGTAGAATCCTTTCTTGCAGTGGCACTTGTACTTATCTAAGACAAACCCATGGCCATGGATAGGCAAGCACTGTGAAGAGAAAAATGACTGTCAACCATACAGAGAAGACAATGGCTGCTATTTGAACTGACATTTTCTGGCATGATAGTACATCAGTCGTCATTTAAATTCCATAAATGTAACATTATCATTAAAATGGAGATTTTAAATAAACCATGTGATATAATTCAGACTGATAGGGCACGATATGAAGCAAGGGTGATAGTAATTCAAACTTAAAACCTAGAACCAATTAATGTCTGAAAAGCACAGGGAGTAAAAAACCCAAACCTCCAAAGTCTAGTTGTAACTCACTGACCAGAATGTGGAATGAAAGGTCTTGTGGGAGGGAGAAGGGTCCAATTATTTAAGTTGTGAGTTCCCTCTCTGTCTAAGTGTACCTACTTGCCACTCCATATTAAATTAGCGAAGCCTCTTTCATTTGATTCAAAGTCTGATAGGAAACAGACGGAGGATTGCTCAGAAAAACACGAGGGCTGTCAGGGGGCATCCTTGGCAGACTTTGCCTGCTGTTTGCCAAATTACAAGATGTAATTAATATCTAAATTAAGAACAGGCTTATTTGCATGATTAAAAGAGAAGTATTAATTCTATTTCTTCTGGGAATGAGATTCCATCTTCTCTTCTCTATTAACACATTTGGGTCATTGTCACAAAACTCTTATTTCCTCCCTCTCGCGCTCTCCCTCAAAGTATGTAATAGTCGTGTTTTCAAACAACTTCAACATGTCTTTCTTGGCCAATATGACTTAATGGCTTATGAGTCCCCGGGAACCAGCAAGGACCCGGAATAGCTACGGTACTTCAGCTGACACTTGGCACACTTTGAAGTGTTTGTGACCTGACGGTGAGATCTAGAGGTCGAGGCCAGTGGCAACGTCTAAATGAAGCACCAGTCACGGTGACGCTCTTCACAGCAGCCTACGCTCCTTAAGGGACAGCTTTTTAGACGATCTCTCAAGGTCCTTGGTGAAATCCACATGCATTTACAAGTCTGAGAGTAGGTCCTCAGACAAAGCCTTGGAGAGCCTTGCGAGCACAAGGTAATTACCAGGTTACTATTCAGCGAACAAATTCCTCAGATGAATTGAAGAGACCAAAGCATGTAAAGTGGCACTACACAAATCTGTTGAAGACGACTCCTCTTTTCAGCGGTGATGGCCTTGCAGAGGGGCAGATTTTATAGACAGGTCGCATATTTAGAATGGATATTGCTTTTATTTTAATGTGATGCTTTATTTATCCCTGTAAGAAAATTGTGCTTTCACTTGCCCCAATCCACATGGAGGTCACACAGCAGGGTCAAGTACAGAGCAGTGACTCTGGAGCTGGTGGGGATTCAGTGACTTGCTCAAGGACACAGGGTCCTGGGTGGATATTTGCTCAAGGGTACTTCAGCAGGGTGGATATTTGCCAACACAAGGACTTGACTTGGGAATTCTCTGGTTAAAGGAAACTTCCACCCTCAGATACTCTCATGCATCATCAATCTATGATGTTCACGGCATTTCAAGAGTTGTTTTGTGATGTTGCAATTGACCTTTTTGTTGAGCCCACTTTCCCTCAACCTGCCTTGTTCACTTCTACTTCAGTTAGTGATTTCCTACATTTCCCATAATGCCTTTCGATTACCCCCAAAGAACGTGCCTGAGCATTTCAGCTAGTGGAGTGAGAGTCGCACCCCTTACTCCACACACAACATGAGTCTGTCTGCATTGCATTCTGGTCTATTGAGGCTACTGTCGGTGGAGAAATTGTTATCCTCTTCTACAATGGATTTCTCCTTGTGTGAATGTTGAACGTCGGTGCAAATTGGTGGCTCTAGAAAGAAGCCCTTGTTCTTTGATTCTGAGGGACTGACACCAAAATCTGATGTTTACCGTTGATCGCTGTTTTTTTTTTCTTTAAAGGGCTGTTATCTTACTTAACCGCAAGTAAATCTTACTGCAATTACTCAAAATGTTTACATATTTTCAAACAAATTTGAATTACTGTATCAGCGTTTTTGCTCTGATTGACTCATCATCATGTATTTCAGCCCTCCAGTAGTGACGTTATGTGGTACAGAGGAGGATGCAGACCCCATGAATCATTGACAAGGGACGGCTGGCCTGCTGAACTCCCGTCACCCTGCTAGACCAGACTGATGAATTGTGCACTCTTAGACCATACAGTATTCCCGTTTGAACAGAGAAGACAAGCGAACGTGTTAGTTTAGCCACACATAACAGTACGGCAATGTAAAAGCACAAGACACACCAGCAGATACAAAGAATAGGGCATGGAAAAAGTGTGAGGACAAAGAGAAAGAGGAGAGGAGATTTACAGAACTGAACTTATTATTATAGACTAGTTCAGTGATTAATTATTATTGGCGAATTAATACATTTAAAAAAAAATGTGTCAGCTGACCAATGAGAGCTCCTGTTACTTTGTCTGTGGGTTGGACTTTGTATTAATTTTAACGTGGCACTTCATGCGGTTTAATTCAAAAAGAGCTGTTTAATAATAAAGTGTCAAAAGTTTAAACATAAAGCAAAATCTAAATCCCTTTTGATTTATAAATTCAACAATTTATTAATGCTGGGGATCGTCGTGACGTCAGTAAACTGCACACAGCACGCTCATGTTTACCAAACCAGCCGCTCTGTGATGCTTCATACCAAAGGGTATGCAAGATCTAATGTAGGTGAGTCCAGCTTTCTCTGGACGGAGCGCTCGCTGTTGTTTAGTACACAGTTTGTATTTTGATTTGTTTTGATTTGTCACTTCCTGTGGGCGGAGTAGTGTCCATACCCAACACCAGAATTTTATTTGGGCTTAAAGGGTGAATCTAAGGGGTCTCAGTTAGTAGAGATGGGGCTCTATTCTTTGTTGCAGCTTCACTTTGTGATTTAGGCTGATAAGACGGGATGTATTTTTTCATAAAAAATCTTGCCTAGTGCAGCTTTAAAAGAATACTGTGGTGCAACTTGATTCAGGTACGTGATTTCATCTCTGATTCCCAGAGTGTAAGGCTGCACCAACAGTTGTCTATTCCTGAGCAGGACAGGTGGGGTACGCTGTGCTTACTGTCTGCCACTTTTAATATGCTCACCTCATATTAGCCTGAGAGACTCGAAGAAACAGACAGAGACAGGTGTGTGTGCGTGTGTGTGTGTGTGTGTGTGACAGTGAGAGCCAGGAATAGCCCTGGCAGTGCATCCCACCCCTGCCTGCTGTGGTGATTGATGCGGGCACTGGCCGGGGAGTGTGTTGAACGGGGAAGCAGCCCAGACGGTGCAGCCTGCCTCCCAGCTACCTGCCATCAGTCACATGTGATCTCAGTGGCAGCAGTCCAGCCAGGAGCCTGACTCATTTCAATGGGCCATAAAATGGGTCTTTTGGACCGGATCTGTAAACCTTTCCAAGTAAGGATAAGGAGCTAAGGAGACACAGGGGATAAAGCGTAAGGTCATATGAAGAGTTCTGCTCTAAGATGAGACATCCACCATTTAAAAAATGTGACACCTGTTCCTACAAAATGATGGGTAACACGAAATAAAAGCACAATGAAGTAAAAAATAAAAAATAAAAATAGAAATATAGCGTTTTGGAAATGAACTCTTTTTTTCAACTTTAATGGAGCATGATTAATTCATAAGCGTCTTAAATGAAAACAGTCCAGAATGAATTCTTACTGTAGTTACTGTAAATGAGATGAAGGCAGCTGATCAAGGTCAGATCACATCCAGATAAACATACAATTGATCAGGTCTACATGTTATAACCACAAATGTTTTGTCATAAAGTAGGTGTTTATGTTAACATCTGACCATATCTGACAGTAATTCATCACAGCAAGGACCCAGGTCAATGTAAAATATGGAAAAAACTTGGTGCTTCTATAGGATGTTTGATTTAGTCTCAAAAGGTAACGCTGAAAGTTCATAGTACAGACAGAGCCTTCATTCATTAATGGTATCTGTTTCAGGCCATCTATTCCTGTCATCTACATTACCTATGGATGTAGGGATGGGTGAATATGATCCGCTCCATTTATTCTTTATGACAGAGAGAGAGAGAGACAGACAACGAGAGAGACAGATAGAGAGAGAGAGAGAGGGATAGACAGAGAGAGAGACAGACAGACAGAGAGAGAGACAGATAGAGAGAGAGAGAGGGACAGACAGAGAGAGAGAGACAGACGGAGAGAACGGATCCAGAGCTTATATGTCGCGATCGCCCCAGGTCTCCCCACCAGCACCGCTGGTCGCTGTTTACATCCCAGCTGTGGCAGCTGTCAATCACACGCTCTCTGACATGCTAATTGCCATGGTGACATGTGTGTGACTGGGAGCGAGAGCCTTTTTATCGGAGTGCGTCACGCTGTCAGGCCAGCGGGGTCTGCCTGTGACAGAGCACTTATGACAGGCTGCAGGACTAGAATAGACACAGCTCTCTCTCTCTCTTTTGGTCTCTCTGTCTCTCTCGGTCTCTCCAGCTTGCAAGCAAATCATACATTAGTGCTGCCTGCAGAATACATGTGTACGCATAGCGTAAAACAGCATAACTACCTGTGCAAACAACTTGGTGACGACCCAAATAACCTCACACTACTGGAAGAACCTCTTTTTTGTAATGAATTCAGACCTCATTGTGTATTGGCTACGCCGACTGTGACTGCAGATCTACCCTACTGTAGCTAAATCCAGCTTAGATTGTGGCGTGCACGCACACAAACGTGCATGCACACTCACACCGTGCACACTTTCACTTGACATCAAAGATAGCAATTCTTCTCCCTCACCTTTCTGCGACATGAAACAGGGGAATAAAACCACCTCCAACAGTAGCACTAATTGATACGGAGGCCAGCCGTCTTCAACCTGACCAGGAAGCCAGGAACTAGCTCGGTTCTCCTGGCTAATTAGGCCTCGCCGAGGACCCTCCCTCCCTTTGAAATAAACCCACGCTCTTCCGGTCCAGCACAGTGCCTAATCAACTCGCTAATAGGCCTCTGTAGATATTTGTAGTGATCCTACAGAGTGCAACATAAACCCTGAGGAAAGCTTATCATCCAATAATTACTGACTGAACTATGCAATGCACAGAAAGGAGGCTGGAAGGCGAAGACTTGGCTGGAGGGCAATTTACTCTACTGAAAGTGTCTGTGTGTGCATGTGTGTAGCTACCGTAATTTGCCAGCTCAGGATGTGTATGAAGGCGCTAGGGAAATAAGACGATGAGCCAGTGTTTGCTTTTTTAAGGGAGGGAGAAAGAAAAAAAAAACGCATGAGGAGTTATGCACGCTCTGTTAAACATTGGAGTATCTCGCAATTCTTCTCATCACACTTAGCCTCATTAGAGCCATAAAAATAAATGCAGACATATATCTGCGCACGCCCGCCCGCTGACACGTCGCTACCCTTACTCACACCCAAGCAAAGTAAAAACACACACGGATGTTGCAGGGTGTCGGATGGCCCTGGTCCTGTGCTCAGAGGGACAGCGAGACAGCCGGCAGGACCTTTAAATGAGGTCAACTAGCAGGAGTAAGCCGGAGCCCAGCCGCCCGGACAGCGGGGCCACATTTTGGGTGCCGTCCAAAGACCAAAGCCTAAACACCAGTGAGATGAACACTCCAGCCTAGAGGGAACTTAACAGTGCCATCAGGCGGGGTCGAGCGCAGATAAACACATACAGCTCTTCAGCACACACAACAGACACCACTGGGATATTGCTTTCATAATCACACTCGCAGCTTAGGGTCAAAGTGAACAGACGGGGCGCATACTCCACGCGCACACGATAAAATGCACAGTACTGTTGACGCATGCAATAACTCTCACCAAGCACACTCTTGCAAATACACACACACACACACACATAAGGGCAGTGAGCATTGGAGAGGAGGGATCAGCCATGCAGACGATGGCCTCTCACACAAAGCTTTCTGACAGCCTCGTAAATGCCCGCAGGGACACGGGGCCCAAATTGCTTCACGGCTGATGTCGTAAAGCTCCGGCCTGTCGCGAGCAGGCAGGAGGGGGAAGGTCTGAGAAGTCGTCCTCTGACCGTACGCATTCGCTCTCCTCATACGCAACAACAGCCACCGATCTCCCAACGTTTCCTACTTTGAAAGTCATCGCTGCCTTTACACGCACAGAGAATCCTGTCACTCAAGTAATCCAGTTTTGGGTCAATGCATGTAAACGTCATGAATCAGTTGAATCAGTTGGAATGACCCAGTTAAGTTCCTACTCCGATTAAGAGAAACTGTGTTGAGGTGCCTGGTTTACGCACATAAACATCCTTTCACTTTTGGTTTTTGCCATCTGCACAAACCCGCACAGAATTATGGGTACATTTTGATGTCAGCAAAAAAGATGGCGACAAGCAATATTTAAAATCGTTATTGGGATCATCGGGAGGGTTAGGTGGTAGTCGCACCTTTTCACACTTTTTTGCCGGTGGACAGGAATATTCTGTTAACAGGTTTATTCATGGTAACACTCAGTTGCAGGGTTTCCCAAATAAGACTTGAACCAGAGGCAATCTACTCGCCATTGTCACTCTGTCTGCCAGTTTGTCTATCTGTCTGTCTCTCTCTCTCTGTCTCTGTCCCTCACTCTTTCTCTGTCTATTTCTGTCCTTTGTGAGCGTACAACGAGCTGTGTCCATTTCACATTCAATCTCGTGGGTCCTTAGATAAATGCTACCTCTACATTCCACTTTTCTCCCGTCCTCCCCGGGTTGAGTCTGTTTGCTTTCTGCTTTGATTTCCGGCAGAGCGGATGTGAGAGTGCGCCCAGGGTCGGCTGTATTCAAGTCTTCAAAGCGTTTCCATGTAAATTCCAGAGTTCCAGCATTATCCACAGAGCCAATTAGCGGGACAGTGGTGAAGGAAGGGTTGTACTGACAGGGGCCGGGGGCCAAAGTTAGAACCAGACATGTCCTGTGATCTCTCTTCCCGCCGCATTACGGCCGACAGCCCTCAACCCTGATGTTTTCATCTCCAGCACCCCTGAGGAGACAGGACCGTGGGAGATACAGCATCTCAGCAGTGTCCACTCTGGAATTTGGGTTAAAAAATCCTAGTCGAAGCTTAGGTGCTTGTATGAGAACATAACAAAACTTCTACAGACTCTATATTTTGGAGATATTGAATGATGAAGATCAGTCATGTCATTTTTCTTAGACGTCTTGGACTATTTTGACTCAGGCTTGTCTTAGTCTCGGCCACTACTGGATAACTGTTTCCTGCCTATCTAAAATGATAAAAAAAAATGGATAATTTTATTTTGTTGATGTTTTTTTCTCCCCCGCAATTCAAACAATTGAAGGGATTTCACCTATGTAATGGTCCTCAAACTTGTATGCATTGATTAATCAATTCCTACAGTTCCTAGTCCTAGCACAGAGCAGATAGATCAACTGTGCATCTCTGCTCATCTTTAAGAAACACCATAAGACATTATTTTTGCATTTGGCAAGAAAACTACACTGTTTATTGCCTATTTTGGTCTCGAATAGGACCCAGTTTGGTCTGGTCTCATTTTTTACTCAACTTGGATTCAACTAAGGTGTTCTTGAATGCATCCCTGTTTATGGCGTTTTAGAAATAAACTCATATACTGCATATACTGTAGTTCTAAGGTCTCACTACAATGCTGTTTAATTTATATGGCACCATAGGATTTGTTAAAGCACAAGGGTGAATTTACAGACTTAAACTTGCCTGCAAGGCATAATCACAGCTTTGGTGAGATCATTGTAGATAATTAGCAATTACCCTATTTATGGACTCATGAACATACTCTAATAGGCAACATAGCAAGGAACGTGGTAATTATGTTACTTCAAGCCGTTCTCCTCACCCAAATTGCCTCAGCAAGATTAGCAGGTTGAAGGGGGCCACAGCTTGGCCTCAAACTTCTGTCGACACGGGTCCCATTTGGGAATCCCGGCCCCACCGTGATGCCGTGTTTCCGACAGCAGGGAAATTCCCAAGGCGCTAAAGAGACTGCTATTTTTATCTAACAACATGGGGCTGGGGCTGGAGATGAAGGGGTAAGTACTTTTTTGAATGAGTGCGCAGGGATCGCTTGGACGGGAAAGCTGTCAGAGCTACAAGCAAATAAATGTTCCTCACCATTGCTCGACTAAAGTGTATCGCATTCACAAAGGGGCTTGGGGAGTTTACCGATCCTACAGCACATCAAATAAAGCATCGGGTCCCAGCGAAGTATGAAGACATGTTTGGATAATAACATACCACTTTATAGTATCTAGTATTATATTTATATTTGTACATGGCTGCTGGAGGGAACAGGGCCAAATGAAGAAAACACTATGTATACACAATGCTACCTGATGTTCAGTGCTTCATATTTGTATAAAAACACGTTGCTTTTATAAGTAAAGATATCTAATAACTTCAATAGTATTCAATAGTGTCTTTCACCTTCATGCCAGCAATCATTTTGTCACAGAGGGCATCTCTTTTTTGGTTTTAGAATGAAACCCTTCAAATACCTTCATCCTTATTTTGAGTATACATAGATTACTGTACCTGGAACCTTCTATTTTTTATTATTTGTTCCTTGACACTGCAAAGTCTTCTAAATCTGGGACTATCAGTACTAGAAAAATGCCAAAGTAATAAAGAAAACCTTTTCTCCTTCGTTCTAATTTCTTTACCTTGATCTTTCTAGGGAAAGGAATATTTGTTGGATCTGTTTTCACGTTACTGGAGCTCTGACATTTGTACTTGTAACTACTGGTTGCTTGTAATGTCAGCCATCTAGAAATGTAAGCATATTTTACATGTAAAATATAAAATTGAAAATATGTTTATTACCTTGAACTTTAAACCTCTCTGTTTGTTTTTTGTTGCTCACAGGGAAATCTCATAAAACCAATATTGTTGGCACTTGGCATAACAAACCTCCTGCGTCACAGCAATGACATCGCATATGACGTATCGGAGCAGCCAAGGGGATTTAAACTATATTGGATTTCTGATTCAGCCAGTGACAGTCCTGGCTGAGCTACTCCAAGTGTTCTAGTCTGGCCTTTGTGTGAGCTGTCAGTGTAAATGTGAGATAATAGAGGAGAACAACACATTTCTCCCGCTCTTTGAAAGGTAATTTGTGGGTCTTCCCTGAAGGCATAGTCAACAAACGAAGGGTTTAATTGTTAAATTGATGTATTTGATTCCAGAGGGGCACACAGAGTAGGGTTCAACCAATATGTGTATTGAAGATTGTTTGCATTGAAGCTGCTGACAGACAATATTTTATGACAATATATCGGTCTAATCGAGTCTAGAGTTTTGATCATTTGATTTGTCTTAGAAAATGATTGTCAGCATAAAAGTATGACTCATTGTGGGATAAAATGAAGCCGAAGACACTTGCATACAAACACAGCAACACGTTTGAGGAAGAAATTAATCTCATTTGTGACATATGTTTAATGAATTTCAGAGAGCAATTATTCTTCAAAATGGGTTTATAGCATTTTGGAAAGAAACCCATAAAAAATTCAATCTGTCATATGTTCATGATGTATGTCCATGACAATTTAAATGGTATTATCCAGTGAGGGCTATTGTGAATTACCCAATTTATCTATCTATCTATCTATCTATCTATCTATCTATCTATCTATCTATCTATCTATCAATTCTTTCTCATATCTATTTTTCTCCATCATTTTTTATAATTATCTTAAAGGACACGAAAAGGGACTAAGAGGACCAGCATCTGCTGGTCAACCACTTATCAAAACCCTAATTCAACAAAATATATATTTAGACTACTCATCAGGCTAATTCAACTAAATAAATAAATGCAATCAAGTAAATTCAACTAATTATGGCAAGTGAGTAAAATTAGTTTGAAAGTTCCTGAAGGAGTTAAATCGAGCACACGCTCTAAAAAATGTGAGCACAAATTATGAAATTGTGCACACAAAATGAAAGTACAAATTAACCGAAACAAGGGAATGTTGTATCATGCTCTCGACATAGTAAATCATGGCCTCAAAACATTTTTTTTTTTCCTGCAGCCACTCCCGGGCCAGTAGACACAGGACTTGTTATCATAGCTGTCAATACAACAATGGCCTTTGTCTGATCTTGCTAAGCTTTGCAATCGCGAGTCAGCTGCAAGTAAAGATTGCAAGACAAGAGATGATGTGATGTAAAACACAGAAATAATGCATGACATAAACAGGGTTTCAGGTCATGACTCGGGTCAACATCTATCAAGTTGTTTTTTTTCCCAAATACTGCCTCAATCAATGCAAAAGGTTACCGTTAATGGACTGTGGAACTGATTTCTAGATCCCTGTCATGGTGTGTGTGTGTGTGTGTGTGGTTGTGTTTGCGGTGGTGTGCACTTGCCTATCTGCGAGAGAGAGAGAGAGTGAGAGAGCGAGACGCAGAACAAAAGCGCAAGATAGAGGGGGAGAGCAGAGAGAGCAGGAGGGTAGCAGGAGTTGTTTAACACTGATTGCGTTATTAATTCAGCAGCACAAGGTACACGGCAGAGAAATCACAGTGTGATTGAGATGATAGCGGACCGGGCCGGGGCAACCTTGTGAACCAAGGTCAAGACAGAGCAGTGATTGAACAGACAGAGCCGGAATATCCAATTCATTTTGTTTTTCAACAGCAAAAAGCACCAGAGCAGGGCAAAAATAAACCACGCATCCTCTTGAGCATACAAAACACTATCACCATCAAATGCTCCTTGCCAAGCTGTGGTTCGTGTTACTTTGATTTCTCTTTTTTTTCTAGTTTGTGTTTTTGCGGATGTGCTTTTGGTGTGGACAGTCAAATCTGTGCAGCCATACAAGGCCTTCGTGTCGACAAAGACCGACATCAAAACCACTTTAGATTTTTTAGATTTTGAACTTAATATTGCTAACAAAGTTAACATTCTGGTATCCTGACAACACTGCAAGGTGTGAGAAACAGATTGGGCCACACTACAGCAATGAGTCATCACAGACTTTTATCTATCAGTTTGTGTGTCTCTATCTATCAATAATCTTTAATAATATATAAAGTCTGTGATCAAAGTTTGACAGCAGACTGATGTTTTAATATCATTCTCAATCTATGAGTGTTGTTTTCCAACCAGTGGAGGCCCTGAGTGCTGGCGCCACTCAGCAGCTCTCAACAAGGAACTCTGCAGAGCCTGCAGTCCTTGTCGTGCTGGCTGGAGTAATCATTCAGGTTATGTGTCACTGCCTTTCACAGGCTACAGTCCCCCAGGGCTCCACCACTTGTTCTGAGCAATAAGCTAATTGATTGAAGCATTCATCATCATCCACAACCATGTTCTTGTATGAAAGGTGCCCCCGGGGCGGCAAAGTCCAAGACTTTTGAAGAACAGTGAAACACACTAATGGAAGTGCCATTAGTGAGAGATGAGAGGCGGAGGAAAGAGAGCAAAAAAAAGTCAACCTTATATGATCACTCCTGTTTGGCAGAAAGTCAAGACTGTGTTTGATCCTTTTTCGGTTTACAGTCCATGTTTAATACGGCGCAGCGCTTTGTGTGGGAATGATTGAGATATTTTTTCACTATGATCAGTGTGAGTCAGATTTCAGAGAAAAGAAACTGTTTGCTCTTAGTGTAATGCATGCAGTAGTTGATTCACAGCCAGGGGTTCATAATAAAATGGATTACCATATATTGTCCTTGACAGCAAAGTGTTGGCATTGGCCAAAGTAGTCAGATTGATTTTCCCTGTCACATCGAAGTTCCTGTAATTTCACAGTGATATACGCCCCTTTTCAAAAACAAACACATCATGAAAATAGCACATTTCTCCATTCATACATTAGGTCATTTGCACTGGAATTTTTCTTACAATTTACAGAAATGGCAGATTTGCTATCTATCTATCTATCTATCTATCTATCTATCTATCTATCTATCTGTTTTGTTTCTTCCTCATATCTATTTTTCTCTCATTTTTTACATTATCGTAAAAGACATGAAAAGGGACTTAGTGGACCAGTGTCTGTAAAATGCAGATACACAATCTTGGAAGCCATGCACAGAGGCCTGCAAGCATTGTACACACACACACACACACACATAAACACACACACACACACACACACACTTACATCCTGCTACAATTCGGACATCCCACTGAGTTTGGGGGGGATTTATAGTCGTCTATAGTGAGAGTCGACACCGGCAATGCAAAAAAAATCAGCGTTTTGTGAAAATGATCAGTGAGGAAAACAACACCAGATGAGTCAACAAACAGACCCATTCAAACAGTTAACAGTGTTGGGTTTTAAAATAGCATCGCCTGCTTTCAAATAACCACAGGCTTTTGACGCTGTTGGGGCCTATTGTATTTTTCTTGTCAACAGTCCGGGCCTCATTTTGTTTTGTCTTCTCTGGCTGCCTGGCAGAATCAGTCATCCATAGCATCCACCTCCATCTGAGTTTGGGCTGCTGGCATGCTTGGCTGGGCAAACAGCAGCTTGAGAGGCAGGATGTGAGGGTTGTGTGACGGGGAGCTGAGTGGCCGCAACGACTGCATTTTGTCAAATTAAATTCTTGGAATAGTGTCGCTTAAAACGCAGTTAAAAAGAAGAAGAGTGGATGTCTGATAAAAAGGAATACAGAGATGCTGGATGAGTCCTGCCAGACTTCTGCATCCAAAACAGAATGTGTAGTCAAACTAGTGGTGCAAGTCTTGCTGCGAACACTGTTAAAAAGAAGATCTGAGGGTGGAATGGAAATATGACTTCTTTTCCATTTCAGTGAAACGCTTTCAAGTAAATAAACTGTACTGACACCAACTAAATCAAGCACTATGTAACACACATTCATTTTTAGCCTAATCTACTGTCAAATTCCCTATCAAAGTTCAAAGATGGATCTATAGCAAGTGGAATTTACTTCCTTTTCATTTTAAATGGCCACAAAGAAACCCATTAAGAGGAAATACCTGCATAGAAAAAAAAACACAGGGCAATAAAACAAAATGAATCCCTGTTTGCAAGTACGGGGCATCCCTCTCAACGCTGTTTTTATCACATTACCACACACAGCCCTGTACGACTTGATTACATCGCAACCCTGCTTTCTATTCACAGCCCCGATGGCTGGAGCGCGTTCACTCCCCACATCACCTCTGCTCTATCTATCTATCTATCTATCTATCTATCTATCTATCTGTCTGTCTATCTATCTATCTATCTATCTATCTGTCTGTCTGTCTATCTATCTATCTATCTATCTATCTATCTATCTGTCTGTCTGTCTGTCTTGTTGTTTATGTAGCAGGTATAAACATAATGAGGACCAGTCATGGTTGGTGAGCGACACCAGATGCACAACATGCCAGAACAGCTTTCATCATTCTGCTGTAAGCAAGCGTACTCTTGCACACTTGTGCACTGTAAGCACACTGACTGGAGCACACACAGATAATTATTTTGCAAGCCCAGCTAAAATCTATAACAGTAACAATCTATTTCTCTCCTTATAGCCACCGGACACACACGCGCACACACACTCCAAATGTCTCCGGCATTGACTGTCCATGGAGAGGTGGAAGTGCTCAGACAAAGAGAGTGATTAATTATTAAAGCAAGCTCACTGCGATCCATTACATCACATGTATTATGAAGCAGTCTGATCTACAGCGCCTCTTCAAAATCTATCACTCCTAATGATGGGACTGAAACGACAGGTTAGAAGCATTAGTGCACATCGACCAAAAGACTCGCTGCTAGCTGGACGGCAGCACTCGGCAAACAGAGAACACAATGCCAATGAAAGGTTATGATAAACTCAGGGAAAGCTAATGAATCGCCGTGACCCAGCCAAGCGATCTGATTGGTCAAAGGTACATTCCAACTGTGCCGCTGATTCCCAGGAGGCATGGCTTTATTGGTCGCCATGCATAACCGTGGAGCGAGTTAACAATCTTTCTTGTTTACTCCCATTTTTATTCTCATGTATGTATACTAGGATTCGACTGATATGGGTTTCGGAACGCCATAGCCGATGAGGATGTCAGTCAGTACACATCTAATGGCAACCACTTACCAATAAATAATTTACGGCAAAATGCACATCTTAACAACTCATTTTGTATTGAGTAACATTTGTAACTATATTTTTCTTAAAACAAGCAAAAAGTGGGGAGAAATAATTGTTTCCAAATCAGTTTTACTTGTTTGAAGGATTTCCTTGAATTAAGTGACTTTATCTTGAAACAAGTGTGGTGAGCTGTACTATCAAGATAATGTCACTTCTTCCAAGAAAAGCATGGATCCGTATTGGAAACAGGTGAAATGAACTCAACCTACCGGCATAGTTTTTCATTTGTTTTATGAAAAATGGGATTTTAAGACTCAATATGATGAGATGAGATGAGAAGAGTGATAGATGCTGGATAAATCATGCCAGAGTTCTATGTCTAGTCAATCCAAACATCAAAGGCACATCTCGGGTGTAAACACTGGTTGTAATCACATCGCTAATCATCTACCATGTGATGAACTGATCCACCGCTTTAGTGCTTGTCAGGGTTGGAGATGTGTCTGAATGCGTGTACACTGTACACTTTTACGGAGCGGATCAATCACCGGTCCAGTTGGTGTATTCTGCAAACTCACCTCCATAGTGGTCAGGTTGCATCGATGGGTTCCAGCAAACCAGCCGTCAGTGGAGCACTGGTCGATATCAACATCCTGCAGATTAATGTCCACTCGCACCACACCCCTAGAAGAGAGGGAGACACCATTAACACCGTTGAGGAATTAAGAGTTTCATCTGTCGTTTGATAAAAGTGACAACCCATGTGGAAAAATAAATAAATTATACCAACTACCAAGGATAGTTATAGTCCTTGGATGACAGAATAGCACTTTATTTTGCAGACTGTATCCCTAATAGTTTAGAAATATTGATCGATGAACTTAAATATCCAGTTTCAGGTTTTTCAGAAATTAAAAATTAGAAAAATGTGATGAGGACAGCATGGGAAGTAAATCTTATACCAAGTCATAATAAATCCTCCCCAAAATGTTGATACAGATTATAAATAAAATCACCAATAATAACAACTACAACTTAACAGTGGTAACACTTAGCAAGACGTACAGTAACGTTACACCACCAACAAAGGATTAAACTCACTAACTAACAAATAATCCAACAAAAAAGAAGTAGGGTCTCCACCAACACAGCTCTTATTTCATTCAAGGGTCAACAAACCATATTTAAATGATATAAATTTGATTTGATTTGCCCCAAACTTCATCTTTCTATCAAATATAGTTCAAAAGTAATGAATTCTTTCTTGATATATTCAAGCAGTATGGTCAAATTCCATGTCATTAAAAGTGGTTATTTTCATGAAGAATGAAAAAATCTAAAAAAAAAAAAAAGTCAAACAGACCCCTTTTTAAGTAAACACAAAAAAATGTCCTACATTTAGGTTGGCACTAAAATTGAAAATTGATTTAGATGACATGGTTTGCCAATCGGTAAAAAAACACATCCACAGCTGAATGCCCAGTTGAAACATTATGACTGAACTTACATCAGGTCTAAAGGGCCTGCTGAGGACTTATGATTTCTTAGCTGCCTACCGATCTATGAACACAGTATCAGGGTGCGTTCACAACAAGGCTGTTTGAGGGGTTTATTCAAACTCTGGACTGTTTCCTTTAGTTTGGTTCGTTCGGCCAGGTGAGTCCATTCAAACTCAGGGTGGCACCAAATAACCGACCGAGACGTCTGAACATGCAGGTCTCACTCCTCTTCCAAGCGAACTGCAGTGCGGTTCTTTAGGAGTGAGAATGTAATCCGAACCAACCACAGGAAACATCCCAGAAACACAAGGTTTTATAGGTAACGGATGTTGACATCTGATAGCCAGCAGTTCCTCATGGTTGGAACAAAGCGGGGGCAAACCGCAGTCTGGGCTGATGCTCATATTCAGTTTCTCGTTTCTTCGTGTGTTCTTAACTGGTATGGACACCAGAGAGGGTAAATTACAGCAAAGGGTGCAAACAAGTTCATCATGCTTCGCTGAAGTTAGAGGGACTGGAATCAGATTTGTTTTGACTCCCCCTGCCTCCAAAATATCTAACTTGGTGGGATGACAGATTACCAAAACTCTGACCAATAAGCACACTACTTGTGAGTCATGTCACTTTTGTTTACAAGCCCTGATTCCCTTGTGAATTGGGCAGTGTGAACCTAAACAAACCAAATACAAAAGTACATTTCTACTATGGTTCAGTCTAAAGAAAACAAACTGTAGGTGTGATCGCACCCTCAACGTCTCTCATTCCAGCCATTAGATACCTTCATTGGCATACATCTGGCTGAATATGTACATGTTCATACAGCAGCAGTTGAAGATCTGTGTTTTATTTCTCATTTGTTTGCTTTATAGGTCACTGAACACAACACAACACACTTCAGACATCAGATCAACGAGGACCCCTGAAAATCCTACAGTCTCTTAGCGACATCACCACATGCAGACGTTTAACCTGCTGGCAAGCAGAGAAATGGAACGTGGCCTAAGGCCAAGTGCTGTTAGAAAATCTATACTTACGTTAAACAATGTTAGTGCTTTGTTGAAGATGTATAACAACCCACAATGATAGCTCAGGAGAACATCTTTCATGACGAGACTGTGAGAGATTTTGAGACCCTGACTGACATTTCTCTGAACCAGCTTCCTGCACATTCATCTGTCTACACAAATCTGTTTGAGGAAGGAAACTTGCATGATGTCAATATAGCACAACAGCCTATCCTAAAACAGAATTCACTTAATATGTCCTTAGACAGTTCAATCAATATGGAAAAATGCCCAACTCTCCTTCAAAGCTACAACAGAATCAGGGCTCCGATCTGCTTAATCGACAGACTTTGTCACGACCTTTGAATGTTCTTTGAGCTTCGACATTCACATGGGTTCTATTTTGTAATGCAACTAATCTTGTATGAAACAGAAAATTTCCCTTATACCAATAAATACACCCCGAGCACCATCGCCAGTAACGATTCTTGGCAGTACTTGTTCAAATAGCAAGCCTGAGCTGCAGGAAGGGTGCATGTCATTTCTGTTTCAGGGTGATTTTCCCCTTTAAAGCTCTACAAGTTTCAGCTAGTGACGACAGGTTAATAAGGGTTCAATTAGAGTGCTATGATTTCTATTATTAATGCATTTTGCCCCTGGTGCCACTTTTATTAAAGAGCCCTTAGTGGTGTCAGCAAGATACTAATGGAGAAGAGCTAATACCTGGGATATGTTCTCAAACGAACAACCCTCTTCACACCTTGCTCCACTCTTCTTGCAGTTCTGATGAATGAAAAAGTAGAAGAGATTGACTTGAGTTGACTTGAGTTTTTCCCATTGGATAAGTACCATGATGCACTATGGGTATGGTACAATAGGTTTTCCGTCGTATTACTGAGCAGCTATGTACATTGCTTGTCGTTGCTTGTCACCACTGTAATTTATGATGTTGCCAGTAACTTTGAAATTGGGCCACAGCCAATTATGTTTGGCTACCTTACCAGCACTTTTGAAGCTGACCTGAACCAAAGCAAACGGTACACAAAACAAAAGGGGAAACATACTTATGCCGGTGTGAGCACGACATGGTAAACGTTGCAGTGGAAACACCACATTACGATGTCATGATCCGCTAACTCGTTAGCTAGTTTATTTTTACTCCAAGTGTTGGTGCCTGGATTCTTTGAGAACTGCTTGATAAATGCAGATCAGGAAAATTAGCTTTTCTAATGTGCTAATGATGAACACAGCATAAAGCAAAAATGTGTGATATTTTCATGAAAGTTATATTTGCTGTTCAGCGTCAGGTAGGTTCCTCTGGCACACAGGAAGTGATGCAAGTTTCCAGTTTGTTTGGAATAAACAGAAGAAGAACTGGGTAGTTAGCATGGGCAGCGATAGCCACCGTGGCTGAACAGACAAAGAAAAGAGCGCCACCTACAGAAACTCAAACCTCATCAACAGAAAATCCAAGGAAAAAGACTTCACAGTGCTGGACACACTGTTTGATTGACAGGTGATCTGTGGGAAGTGCAGTGCAGAAACACCACAGTGATGAGCACTGAGCACAAAGATGTTGCCAAAATTAAAAACAGCTGATGAGATGTGATAAGAGGTGCCATCCATTTTTGAAATATTTGACATCTTTGCAGTAATCTAAATACCTATTGACATTATTTAGAAGCCAATGTCTCCCTTTCTCTCTCGCTCTCGCGCTCTCATACACACACGTATAGAATTCCACAAGTATTGCTGGCGTGGCATGTTCTCCAGGTCTATGGGAACTGGTAGACCCGTCCCAGTGGACGCAGGTTGAATACAACACTCTTTTAGCCTGTTCTGCCGTTATTAATAACTGCTGCCACGGTCTTGCCTCGGGGCTAACTGACCTCACTGTATTCCACTGCACTGTTGGTTGTTATGCTGAAAAAGTACCTCAGTTTCAATCCCCTGTTATGTAATAAGGTAGAAAATACACAAACACAACAACACCCTTTTACGTGATCTCCACAAACGCACACACAGCATGAGAGAGTATGGCCATGTGTTTATGAAATTTCTATTGCATCGGCTGCTGAAGCGTTAACGTTTGTTGTAAAACGTACATATGCGCGCATGAGAAACCTATGCAAGAACATATTGTCTGCTTTCCCCCTTTCCACAACCAATTCTTATTTCCTTCCGCTCCCAACTCTCCAGGCAATCTTTAGCATCCTAGCCAAAGTGGACATATGGCACATAAAAAAGCATGTGTGTGGGGGGAAAAAAAGAGCAATGTGTAGTTACCTGAAGCCTCCACATGTCTAAGACCAGCTTTCAAACAGAACAGGGGCAGGGAGTGAATACAAATGTGGTGCGAGGAGTGTGGCGAAATTTGAGTGCGGCAATGAGGATGCCGGCAAAGGTATCACGGTGGCCATCGGGCCCTCGGGCACAAAGACGGGGATTATCACAGAGAGCAGGAGATAGTGGTGCCCCAGGAAGCAGAGTGCTCTCTCTTTTCACCCTCCATTCATCGTCGGTCTAAAGGCCATGCCAGAGAAAGGAGGAGCATCCCACCGACCGGGGCCTTGCTCTTTCTGATGGGCCAGTCAGACACACAGCAGCGTGCCCATTCCGGCTGATGTAACCCCTCATCACTGTAAATATATCTATGCCATTACTTAGGGCCTACAAAAGATTATTCATCAAGACATGCTCGCAACGCAGGCCTCAGTGTGCCCTCTTTGTTATAAGTCAGTCTTTGATGTCTCCATAAATGAATGCTGAACGTTAGGCCTATATGCTTTGAGCTGTATGTCTTACTCAGTCTCAGAAAACGCTCTCTGAGGTTGATTAGTCCATTTAGCTGCTCTTTACAGCACAGAAAGCCGTTATAGTCTGAATTTCAGCTAAGCGTGAAACTGAAAAGACGTGAAAATTATATGAGACATATCGTATATTTTTTTCATAGTCAATTTGATAGCAAATTCATTTCTTCGGCACAATGTTGTGGTGAAACAATGAAGTACGTTGAATGGCTTAAGCCTGTAATACCAGATCAAGCGCTGAAAAAAGCTGCTATTCTATTCTATTAGCAGCTATTCTAAGCTATCGCTCACGAGACAAAGAGGCCGCTGTGGTGTAAAGTCATGAGATTAATATACGCATCGTGCCACATGGACGGAGGGGGGCTGGAAGTTACTGTAGCATTTCATCTAGCCAGAAGTGCTGAGTGCAATTTTTCTCCTGGCCCAAACAACTTGACAAAAACACACAGCCGTCCTTTTAGAAGAGCGCAGTTCATGCATTATGTCAAAGAAGGACCACAATGCCAGAATCGCGCAGCCTTCCCAAGGAAAATGTCTCTTATGTGATGGAAATGCATTAAGCTGACAGGACGAGCAGAAGCTAATGTGAGTCTGGCCGCTGGGCAGGATGCTGCCTGCCTACCATTTTGTCAGCGTGACCTGGGTCATTTTATTGAGTTCTGTCGCCGGCCATCAAAACAGACGAAAACGCCCATGGCGACACTGCTGTCAGAGAGAAAGCGAAGGACACCATTTTCTTGAGAGTTGAACTGAGAGCTGAGTTCTGAACTCTTGACACCGTTGTCATTGCAAACCCTCTTCTGCAAACCAAACATCAAGTCGAAGCAATTGTTCAATATTTTGACCTATTGACAAAAGCAAACCCGACAGCGGTGAAGGGATCATTATTTTCTGTAGCTGGTGACAAGTGAAGTGAGCATTTCACATCCGATCCTGAAATAAAAACTCTACTTACTTAGAGCACTTAGTCCTTGGTATTTCCACCCTTTCCATCCCATAATATTGCCATACATTTTCCATTTCGAAATGAAAAATTCTTGCTTACTTAAGTTTTTTTTTTTTACTGCATTTGACAGTAGGCCTACAGCTTCTCACGTTAGATAATGCTAGTTGCCTATGGGCATTTTAACATACTGTTAGCTAACATGTTAGCATGTGCACAGGACAGAGAAATCTACCAGAGACACAAGAGATGATTTTAGTGGTTCTCCTATCCTAACATGTAAAAGGTAAGTTGACCAATGGGCCATTATCCCAAAAAGTCCCAAAGTTGTCCACTTACAAAACCTTTAATGGAAATTGCAAAATTAATTTTCTATAGTTTTCCAGACGTGTGTAGGAAACTTGCAAAACATTCTGAACAGTCAGGGCAAATACCTCGACCCTAAGACCTCCTCTATCACACCATGCCTCTGTTTCTCAAACCAGATTAGGGATAAACCTAAGGACATTACAGATATCAATATCTGGTCTATGATTAATATCAACAAAATCACTGGGATTAATCTCATCATTAATCATATCAATGTAATATCTCTTTACAGCAGCGCTGTCTTGACTGCAGCGAGCCTGGGCAGTTGGCATTCTCATCGTAACGTCGACACTTACTGGCTGAAGGCAGAGTATTGACAAGCGACCTTCCTGAGCAGTGGAGTCCCAATGACGTCAGTAGAGAGAGAAGGAGCACCTTAGGTATCCTTAACCCCCGCACACTTCAGGTTGAGCTCTGTGAAAAACCCCAGTGCTAATTGCAACGATCTTACATCTTCACTGAACACAGAATAGAGCTGTTCTGAAGTGATCAACTTGCCTGCTGTAATGTCGGGCTCCTAATCTGTGATACAGTTTTGCTGTCAGACGCAAACTTTTTTTTCCCCTGCTCTCTTTCATCTCAGTTTAGCAGCATATTATTGCTTTTTAACCCGGGGCATTGTGGGGTTTCCTTTCTATCTGTTTCTGGATGGTGTCCATCTTAGCAGATGTTGCTGGCACCTCCTTGTGCTCCAGGCCTCCCACTCAGAGAGGCGGCTGGATGTCCCACGGCAGTCAGGCCGTCCAGATACTAGCTGCTTGTACTGCAAAATGGGGAAGCAAAGCCAAGCGGAAATGAAGGGGATTCTGCCATCTAATTAGAACTCGTTTTGGCCTTTGGAGAAATATGCTGAAAAAGTATATATTTCTTTTCACATGTGGTTGTACTTCATAGATAGTTTCAATTAGTTTGCCTTATTATTTGCTGCTGCAACTTCCTGAGTTTCAGCCTCAAAGCAATTAAGGTCTGTGCTGTTAAAGGTCTGCGAGTTTGAACTGTGCTGTGTGTTCTCCCAACACAGCTGACCCCTCAGCCTCTCAACC
>OOFE01015586.1:22519-39511 GCA_900323365.1 Monocentris japonica
TACCTCCCTTTCATTCTCTCTTGCTTATTCTCACTGTATGTGCATGTTCAAGCAGGTTTATGCGCATCTATGTATTTTTGTGTGTGTGTGCGTGTGTGTGTGTGTGTGTGTGTGCTGACGTTAGAGTGATCTGCCAATTAGGACTGCACCTATCCTCTTGACAAATGTCTCAGACTCCAATAGATGTGTGTACACAATTGCAATTGCAATTGCACACACACACACACACACACACACACACTGCATAGTTGAAAACAGTCAGTCCTCTCTGTGTGGTCTAAGCTGCCTCCCCTGTGGCTCCAGTGCAGCTAAAGAGATAGACAGGGAGAGAAGAGATGAAGTGTGAGAGGTGTGATTTCTTACACCTCCACTGAAACAACAGGTCGATCCACCACCAACACATGTCCATACTCTCCTGCTCCAACAAGTAACACAGCATGGGAGAGCTTTACTGGTTCTTTAGCTTCTGCGTATTGAACAAACAAAGCGGACGAGTATGGACGCATTTCCACGGGCTTCTGTGTACCTATTTACGTACAACTCGAAACAAAGTCACCCTGCTTCAGAAAGGACAAGGCAACATCATCGCGCTCTAAACAGGAAGTGACTGAAGGAGCATTAAAAGGCTGGAATCAAGATGGCCCAAGCAGGGTTGCTCTTCTACATGTTTCATTATTAATTCATCGTTGTATTGATTGTGTATTCATCTGGAGGGGAAGCGGAGGAGAGCTGATGTCTGAGGCAGCTATATTAGCCAACATTTCCCTCCTTCCCTGCTTCTTTTCTGCCTGGGTGCTGAGGAACAGGAAGGAGTGTAGGATGAGCCGTCTGCCACTTTGCGTCTGAAAGATGGCAGTCAAGGAACAAACTGAGATGCCAGACAGGAAGTGTGCGTGGGAAAAGGACGGGAGTAGTAGGTGCAAAAGAAAATGTTGTGCTCGTTGATTATCGGGAGTGACTATAAACTGGAGAACAAATTGAGGCGATATTGATGTGAGTTCATTATACCATTAGGCAGAAGGTGCAACGTTCAGGTGTCGTCCTATGTAAGGTAAAAAGGGTTTCCCGAATGGATATTGGTCCTCTGGTTCACAGAGCACTTTTAGTGCCTTTGTGGCATTGGCTAAGCCACTCCCTAAGGACCTTAAACAATACAAAACACCCATACATTTCACACTACTGACCTTATGGAGAAGGGCTCAATCGAAATGGGGAAAAAACAATACAATCACTGTTCCATTTGCATCTTGACAGTGCTTCTCCAAGCTATCTAGGATTAATCAGAAGTAACAAGGTTTGTTTTGGGGGAATGTGCAACTCCATGGCCGTATCATTCACCCATTTGTGAAAATTCCTGTATATTGGAGTATTGTTGTCGGGTGTCTACTAGTTATTGGCTGGGTATACAGGATGATTCACTAGTAGATGGCTTTAGTAGGGCTCAAACCATCAGCAGTGAGAAGCTACACTGAAAGGCTTTAGGTCTGGGACAACACCGTGCATCTGGTAGCCTATTAGAGTACAACCACTGTAGGCTTTGACTCATTTGCAATCCATGCCTTCCTGTGAGCGACACGAGTGTATCAATTAAAGATTCATTGAACGCAGCACACACAACTAGCGATCTGGATTAAATATTCATTGTGAAGATGTCGGTCAGAAACCTATGGAGCCTCAACGCGTGACTATTCCAGCGCACATTAAGACTGCTGTCATAAACATGGCATATTACGCCTGCGGGTAGGCTGCAGCAGCTGGGGCTTCAGCACGTGAATAGCCTATAAAACACAAACAATGTTTCAACATTTCTTCATTTGCCACATCGCTTTCTGTAGGGTTATGCAGCTCTGAGACGGTCTGTCTTTCATCTTCTGAGCCTAGACACGTCACGGCTTTAACAAGCATCCCTTGCAGGAGGAAAAGAAACGGCACATAACATTTCCCGAGTAGTAAAAGGAGGTGTGCGAGTTTGAAAAATGAATTAGGCCTGTAGCCAGAGGTTTCCACTGTAGCTACATCCAGTAACATCCAAGGTTATTTTTAGCATTCCGGCACCTTGTCAGACTGGAGGAGAGAAGAAAACCCCTTAGTATATCAAGAGGAGGCTGGTGGGAATATGTGGATAACAGGCATGTTGGGGGGGACAGATGCTGGTATAGGCTATGTTCACCTTACTAGGCCCTATCAAGCCAATATGTACAAAAATCATAACATTGTCTAGATGGAGAGAGAGGATTGTGAGGTGTAGTGGAAGGTAAACTCAGTCTTTATGACCTAAATTCAAAGTATAACTCACCAAACATGACGATAGGGTCTTTTAAGGACAAACAGGCATAAATTGATGCTTTTTCTGAAAACATAATTGACTTTTGTTCATATTGGTGGCTGTGGCTGTTCACATTCCTCTTTATTTACCACCACATCACTGATGCTAAAAAGTCTATGTCTATATGGGCCTACCTGAATTCTGGGGCCAGGTTGGGCTTCAGGCCATAGAAAGCAGCTGATAAGGTCAAAAGCCAACGTGGGATGAAATTCCCGTTTTCACACTCCAGGTAGGGCGCAGACCATTTGATATGGGTTTTGTCTGGGATAAAACTCTCCCCTCGTTTCAAAGAATTGTCAACTGATTTGAAATCTTGGCTCAGCACCCTCTTATGGAAACTGGGCTTCTTCTTTCTGTTCCTGACGTCGTGGTACCACTCTGTTTCCACCGTGCGGTTGTTCAGGTGGTGATGGGCCACGCCAGAGAGGTCTTGGAGGACGATCTCTCCCCCGGCCCTGGTGGCCTGGAGAAGCACCGAGGGCCCCGCAGCGGACGGATCCGTGTTGAAAGTGACTACCGCCCTGTGAATCTTGGCGTCTCCCTCTAAGATACTCCTGACGAGGGCATGGTACCACTCAATGTCTCGCCGGAGACTCTCCTCCCTGGACCTGTTGGCTTGTAGGATCATGTTTAGGAAGTTTGTGGCATGCACCACGGTGTCCAGCACGCTGCTCATGGAGTCATGCGGGGCTGCGTGTGACCTTCCCCGCAGAGAGGTGAGCTCGTATCTCCGAGAGCAGTTGGCGTGTTTTAAGGTGGTCGAGTCCCCCGTGTGCAGAAACGCCGTGACCACCCTCGGGAGATGCGCCTCTATTTTCTGCGGCATCTCCGTCGTGTCCCCCGGAGGATGAGACGCACGGAGATGCGCCAGACGCCGATGGTGCGTCTGAGCGCTGTAAATCGGCTGCTGGGGTCTCACATCTTCCCCATGCGCTGACCATTCCGCATATTTATGATATGATCCGATAACAAATCCCACTTGCAGCAGCAACGACAGCCGGAAAACAGCCATATCCTCCTCCAAAAAAAAAAACGTCCACAACGTCCACAGATGTTTGGGAATTGCTGCTCGGAATACAGTGGCGGCGGCGGCGGACGTACTATGAAACAAGCGAATATCTCTCTCTCTCTAAACCATCACTTCACCACTTGTGGGATATTCTTGCAAGCCCCACGCCTCTGTTCTTGCAAATAAGGGGGGAATGAATGGAAAATCCCTTGTTGTGCTCGTCAAATCCCTTCTTCTTCTTTACAGATGTCACATACAGCTTGTTGATGTTGAGTATCCGCTTGCAGCTGTTTCCCCCCCACAACCTCCTCCTCCTCTCTCTCTCGCTCTCTCTCTCTCACTCTCTCTGGTTTCGTTTGGTATACCAGCCAAGAAACTGTCTTGGCTTTGCTGAGCGGTGGACGTCCTCCCCAGACTGTAATGCGTGTAGGCTACATAGGCTGAATCGAAAGGAGGAGGAGGAGGAGGAAGGGATAGAGGAGGAGCGGGGTAGTTTTTTGGAGGCACCGAGTCAGTTACTTCACACTTGCATGGCAAACGCACTCCACCCTCTTCCGACCACAACAAGCAGTAAGTAAAACCGTACAGAGACTCGTCGGGGGCCGTGCGCTCTTAAAGCCCTTCTCCTCCATGATCTCATAGGGCTCCCGAAGTGCCCTTGATCCGCGTATGGTCGTTTCTTCTGTCAATCACCGTGCAGGGGTTTGGCGGAGCGGTGAAGGAGCTGTCCGGTGCTGAAAGGAAAGAAGCGCTGGACAGAAACAATTAATCAATAAAGCCCCAATAGCTGCTCTAAAATCACGTCAAATCAGCTCGAATTACGCCCTCGGGTGGCTGATCGCTTCTAGAAAATGTCATTACAAAAATTTGGCGAAATACAAAATGCAGAAAAATGTTCAGGAGAGATTTTATTTTTAATCAGGAAATACAATTAATTAAATGTCATTTCCCGCCTAGCGATAGGCCCGTAGTCATTGAACAGTAGCTAAACAACGTGGTTGCTAGGCGACGCATCAACGCCAGTAAGAGGGGTGATTTCCGGTGCTGTGATAATCTGCCTCACTGTGATTAAAGAACAAGAAACCTTGATATTGATGTCATCTCTAACCCAGTAGAGTTTTACAGTGTTAGAAAGATGAGGCATAGCTATTTCTTTGCGTTTACCCAGGAAATGTATGCACTTCCAGCAGATAATGTGTATTATTTTATTACACTGCAACTTTTATGCTATTTTAATGCTCTTTATCCTTTTATTTTATTTTCATGTTGTTTCTGCACCTTCTTTTATATTTCGTCTTGTTTTTAATCATCTTATTCCTATGTAAAGCCCTTTGGATTGCCTTGTTGTATGAAATGTGCTATACAAATAAACTTGCCTTGCCTTGATTCAATGTATGCTAAAGTAAAGAAATATGCACCATACCCTGCAAAATGTCCATCTTAACATTTACTCTAGTATTGGGTCTTAAAATCTAAATTTTTTTTAAAACAAATGGTACTAATTGATATTATTTCTAATGCAAATCAACTTGTATCATGAATGGCAATATTTTCTAGGCATGACACAGTGATGTAGTCTTTGTCTGATATTATTGTCAGCTCTTTAAAGTCTGTTATAACAGACCCACAGTTTAGGCTGCTGCAGGTTGAAATTTCCCGGCATATACAGTACATCAACTACTACAGCGCCATTAGTGAAGTAGTAATGTTAAGTCAAGTCAAGTCAAGAACTTTATTTGTCACATACGCATACAGGATGTGCAGTGAAATGAAAAGTGGCAATGCTCACGGGATTGTGCAAAAAAACAACAGTAGCAAAAACAATATTTACAGTAAAAAAATGAAGCACACTATTTACAATAGGTATCAAATATAAAATATAAGTCAAACATCTGAAAATGTGAAAATATATAAATATGTGCAAATGCAAGTGTATGTCTGTGTGTGTGTGTGTGTGTACCTAGGTGTACCTAATAAAGTGGCCAGTGAGTGTATGTGTCTATACTGTCCAGACTTATGCAAAGTTTTGAAGAGGACATATTTTGCCAATTTGCAAAACTGAAGTTTGCAAGAGCATATGCAGACTCTACTGTAAATCCACCCTAAAACAAAATTTACATTATGCTGTTTGATCTTGCTGAGTTCATTTAATAATTGTGAACAACACTTAATGTTCACTTAATGCACTCTTAATGCTCCAAGCCAGAGAAGCAAGACTCGAAGACCAAACATGAAGCTGCTCATGCTGACAATCAAGCGGAGCCGACTTTCTAGACAAATACAATGTTTGTTGGAGCTTTAACACCTAAATAAGCACTAGGGCTTTTTATAGCAGAGGTAACAGTTCTAGTGCAAATGTCTCTACATCCCTGGAAAATCTCTCTGTGTAGGCTGTTGCCATCATGTCACACTGTGGTCATAAAGTTGGACTCCCATTAATTATCATTGAAGGCTTGTTTCGACATTACATTGGTCCCTCTATCTATGATAATGGTTACATATTTGATTATATAAGTTTGATTATGTTTTGGTGTGAATTCACTCAAAGTACTTGTATAGCAGGAACAAATGTCGCTGACTAAAAAAGAAAAGCCAACAGAAGACCTAATGCACAGGAAATAGCCTCAATTCCAGGTAATCTAAGGTGTGTTTACTGCTGCTATGAGTCACTGCCACAGCACAACCACTTAATAGGTTGGCTCAGATTTGTAATATATTTTTCATGCACTTTAATATTATTTAATAGTGCATGAAAATGGGAATGTGTTTGCCTTCATTTGGTCGAGTGTCCTTGAGATATGGTTGCGATCAAAAGAATAGACACATTTTATATTCCCAGGACAGGCAACTCTCACATCCAAATATAAGTAATGCGTCCAAATCCCCATATGAATGCTTTTTGATGTAGTTTTATTTTGAAACAGGAACTTGTAAATCATTTGGATAATCTCTACCTCGGCTTTATTCTCCCCAGACAATTCTGCATTTTGCCTATATATAAGATAAATGCTGCTTTAACGCTCAAACATTTATGGAACTATAAAGATTTAAAACACACTTTGTGTTTCATTAACAACGTAGCAAGCCATGGCAAGACAGCAAGCCATGTCCTTTAGATTTCTCCCCTAGCACTGCACCAGGCAAGCCATAGCATACTCTGTAACCTTGATAATGCTACTGTATATTGTATTTGAAGCAAAGTAAAACAAATATCTTAGACAAAACGATGCTACCAGTTTTCCAAATATGCTATGCCTGTTTGCGCTGTGAAAACTCAGTGATGTCTTCCCTTCAACCTAGACACATGTTTCCAATCAATAAGCTAATTTATAGTTAAAGCATGGTGTGGCTCCTTCATCTGTGGTAATCGAGCAAACTACACTGAAGGATCAGGGATTTATTAACTGATTTCTCTATTTCTTCACCAATTTATCGGTCTTTCTCTCTTTCTGATTAGTTCAGCATTTCATGTTGTTCTCTCTCTCTCTCTCTCTCTCTCTCTCTCTCTCTCCCTTTCTCCTGGTTCTAGGGGCATGTCACGTCACGCTGTGTGGGCTAGAAGCATCTTGCCCATGGAGGAGGTTGAGGGAAGACAGGCGTGACAGAGGGTGACAGTGCTGGAAGCCGGCCTGCATGCTGGGCCACCAGGGATAGTAGAACCAGGGCCAAAGACCTCCCAGGTTTATTGACCAGCCTACAGGTGCACCCAAACCTGGCTGCTGGTCCAATCCTGAAATGGGAAACCCAATAGCTTCCTGAAATGGGATGGTGGATGGTGGTCTTTTTCTAGTCAGTTAACATCTCAAATATCACTTCTTAGTCAAATATCACTTCTTTAAAACTTACTTTTATCATAAGGCCTTTTTATTTATTTGTTTTTATTATTTTTATTGTTATTATTTTTATTGTTAGCATGCAGACCATGATGGTCCTTAAGTGATTTAATACCCCACACTGCACACTCTGTATCCTTTGGAGCAATTTAAAGGATTTTTAGCTGTAATCATCATGTAGGTCAACCAGTGTCCCTTTCTTCCCTTTCTCCTTCCATTTAGAGCCAGGAATACTCCAACAAAGGTGATGTTGTAAATGTAGCAACATATGATTTAGGTGCTCGTGTACAGACAAAAATACTGCGCGGAAGGAAAATCAGACAAGAGACGGATGTAAAATCCCCAAAACAGGGGTCAGGGTGGTGATGGTGATGGACATGGCAGCCTCTTTGTAGGAGTGAACCAACTGGGTCCTTCATGTTGGTGTGCTGCCAGTTGGAGACCATGATGAACATGTTACCAACACCAATCCCTGATAATGAAATATAGTCATGCAGGGACAGGATAATGTTTTTTTAGGATATTTTTTTTTCAAAAAAATATTCAGCTTGATTATTTAGGCCTACTGCCATTTTGTGTGTGTCGTTTCTTCACAACATTCACAAGTCTGATAGGGATCAGAGGAAGGCTAAACTCCCTCAGTTTGATCTGAGATACGATTCTTCCTCACCTCAGATAAGACGGCACAGTGAAGGAGATGGTATATGTGATATGATTCCATCAGTGGTGTGTTTCTCAATTCCCTCTTGCCTTAATTGTGTGTAGGGGGATACCTGCAGATCCATATGACAACCGTAATGAGGATAAAACATGTTACATAGTTACATTATTAGGCAAATTACATCTCCGTTCAGAATCGAATGAGGATAAGAAAATAAAAGCCTCCTCCAAAGACTGCACAGACTATTAAGGGTATACAATACAGACAGGATAGGAGCCAGGTACCCATGCAATTCTTTCAAAAAGTTGAAAAAGAGGCTTCTCACTGCAGTCTGTGAGCTTGCAACCTATCCTACGGCTGGAAATGAAACGTCTATTTAGAGGCCAAATTTATATTGTTGTCTCCAAAACCTGGACGACAGAAATAGATTATTGTTTTAACATGTTGCAACAAGACATAATAAATAATGGTGGATGTGAAAAGCTCCTCACTTCCTTAACACCTACAGTGTCATTGATGGACATTGGAAGTTGGTCTCAGGACAGGCGCGGGTCACTACAGGTTACGAAAAGCAAAAGCAAAAGCCAATATTTAGCAATGCAACCACAGTATAAATGAATGCATAACCAAGTATATTTTTTTCTCTCAATGTCTAAAATACTGTCAAAATAAGGTTTTGTGGTTTCTTGAGTTCCCATTGCTGACTAAGCAAGTAAGTCAGTATGAATAAGCACCACATTTCATACACACCTTGAGTAAACAGGCCATTCCTTCCTCCATTCCTAAAAGGTTACGATGGGTTTGTGACCCTATCTGAACTTACTGCGTATTTCTTAGTTTGTAACATGTTTGATTTACACAGCAAAAGGGGAGTGAACCTAAAAAGTTACTTGATAAAATGAGAATACAGCTTCCTCCTCATTCTCATGACTTGTAAATGTAAAGGGGTAACCATGAGTGATGGAATAACTCCATAATAACGTCCTAGATTATGGAATTATTAAATTATTATTCATTGCTGTTGTTTTGGGAGAGAAAACAAGCTATAATGAAATCCTGGGCTTACTTACTAAACCTGAATGCAAACAGATGACAGTTGAACAGATGAGTGTTGTCAGTGTGCACCTCTGCTGTCCTGTTAAGAATAATAATCAGTACATCTGCATCATCATCAAATGCTCATCATTTTCAAACTGCTGCTGATGAAAGAAATGTCAAAGTGCCATTTAGAAATTTGGACCTTTTTATTCTATGCTGATTAGAGATGGTATTTTGGGCTATTGATGACTAGTTTGGGGTTGAGCAATAATTCTATTCCAGGTAGTTGTTATACATTTTGGGTTAAGTACCTTTATAAGAAGCATGGCAGTTTTAATCTTATCTAATCAACACAGTAATGAGGTATAACTGGACTCGATGACTCAGTGTGAAACAGGAGACTTTATGTTGATGTATATAACAGAAAAGCAGGAAACAGCACCATTGAAATTGTTAAGTGAGAATTTAACTACAAAATAACTATGTTGAAAGTGTATGGGGTATGAGACAGAATAATGCTATTTACAAAATGAAAACATTCTCATCCATGAAACATATCAACAAAGACAGGAGTGCAAAATGAATAACTTACAACATACCATTATACATTACACGTTAACTTATACCATGAGTTGTATCGGGAATATTTTGACAAAGGGCTCCATTGACTTTGAGATGTTTGTGTTGTTGATACCTTCAGTGAAGTCAATTCAGAAAGTGTATTTTCAAATTCAAAAATTGGAACTGTTTTGCTATAAAAACAGACTTATTACAAAGAAATGATTGAGGCTGAATACCTCAATTGTTAAATGAAAAGCAGCTTCAATTTACATTTTAATTTGTGAGATCTGAAAGTGAATTGACCCCCAATTTGGCTGACGGCGTCACAACCTGACAGTATCTCTTTGTTGCTAAGGATGCTTGGCATTAATGCTCAACGGTGATCACGTTTTCCTCATGTTCAAACTTGTTTCCTTACTTTCGCCTTCATCTGAGCCACATGTCGTAAATAATGTTAGAGGCACTGGAATGAAAGCGAGGCCGTGGACTAACCCTATCGACATGACAAGGAAGATGATCTTAAAAAACGTTCTGAAGATGTGAAATTCAGATGTAGCCAACACTGACACTCCCAAAATGGTGGATAAGGCCACTTGAAGTATGGGATACCCTAAACTGAAGAGTGCTTCCACGATCTTCTCATCAGGACTTGGTTTGTTGCTGGAGACAAAAGCATAGGATACATGAGCAGAGAAGTCCACGGTGAAGCCAATGCAGACGGTAAAAATGATCATGGATATGGAATCAAGACTGACATCCCATAGCGCCATGAAACCAGTCACCCCTGTAATCACTGAACCGATAGAACAAGTTACCCACAATGAGCAAAGGGGGTTTGGAATCAGCAAGAGAGAGACAACTAACATCACAGCCGTGATCACACCAACATTCTTGATGACGCTACTGATTATAACACTATATTGGTCATAGAAGATGAATGCCGGGTCGTACACTAATAAAGAGGCTACAGTGCATCTGGCTGCAGTGGTTTTAAGACCGTCGAGCATTTCAATTTCCATACTGGCATTGGCAATATGAACAGTCTGAATGAAGAACCGGGAGGCATGGATGGCGCCTCCTGTGAGGTTCACATCTTGCTTGAAATAAGGAAATAAATCAAAAAATGAAGATAGATGTTTGAAAAAGACATCTTTATCATTGAGATTTAAATGTACATTTTGTCCATAGGACAAATAAGAGTCCAGCCAGGATGTATATAAATGTTCATCTACAAACTGCAGCCTTTTAAAGTCTTCCAGGCAGGACTGAAGTTGAGACATCTTGTTCTCATCCCAATATGGGAATTCCTCAGATACAACAACCATCACGTTTGGACCATAATTAGAAAAGTATTGCCTATCCTTCCCATGATATGTGACGACGTGGGAGTTATCGGCCGCCAAATCATAAAGCTCAATCCCTTGCTGTACATGGAGACATCCATAAACACCTGCAGCTAAATATGCAACATAAAGGAACATTACAACTCCCTTAACCCATGGTTTTATCAACAACGGGCCATAGTAATTCTTAAAGAAATTACTGACTGGTTGTTTTTCCTCGGTTCCGGTATCTTTATCATAGTCCCCTCCCACACAGCAGATGCTATACATCTCAGAACAATTATCAGGATCCTCAGATGGTATCTTCATACAGGTCAACCAGTGTCTGTTGTTGGCCTCTCTCCTCCCATTGAGAGCCAGGAAAGCCCCAAAGAAGGTGATGGTGTAAATATAACAGAATATAATGGAGGTGCTTGTATACAGGCAGAATGACTGTACTGATGGGAAGTCAGACGTGACCCCTATGGAGAACTTGAGAACGTCGGTCAGGGAGGTGATGGTGATGGACATGGCAGCCTCTTTGTAGGCGTGAGCCATCCGCGTGGGCACTGGGTCCTCAACGTTGGTGTGCTGCCAGTTGGAGACCATGATGAACATGTTGTTGAGACCGATTCCTGGAAAAATGACAACGTGATTGGAAAGACAAGAGTCCTGATAACTTATCTTACTCTAGTGAAACTGAAAGCTTACAATTTAGATCATGGCTCCGGTCTCGTGTTTAAAATATTTCACAAAATAATTAATGAAAAAAGTAGCACTCTCACCTAAGGAATAAAAAAAGGCCAAGGGTGCTGTCTTACCAAGTATTAGGAAAGGTGAGTTTGCCACAGTAATAACAAAGGGCACTCCAATGTAAAGCATCAAGCCAAAGGAAGAGACGACAGCCAGGCCTGTGGAGAGGACGCCGATGACAGCCACCCATACCTTGTTCCTCACATTGTCCAACCTGGTGAGCAGGTAAAGAAAGGATGGTAAAGCTAAACATCAGTACAGTGTGCCAATGCATGCAGGTAATAAAGGGAACTATACAAGCATAGGCTATTTTTCCCACTTTAGTCTTGATTGACAACCTGAAATTATCCGAAGCACAGTGTCACATATACATACTTTTTGGCATTGGAAACTAAGGTAATGCTGAAATTGTCATGATTTCTACATGCGGCCCACAACTGGTGCCGTCAGGGCTTTCTGTTATCAATCATCAATCACAGTGGTCAACAACAAATCTCTGTATCTTAGATTAGATTAGATTCTTAGATTTCTGCAGTCAGAAATTGGTCATTGTAAGCCAATTTGATCGCTGCTTACCTCAGGCAAGATATCACTGAGAAGGTGATAGCAAGGGCATATGTGATGAGGAATAATGGGAAGCCATCTGTGGTGTGGTTTTCAATCTCCTCCTGCCTGGACTTTGAGGTATAATAAGAGACCTATAGTACAATAGAAAGAATCCATCAGGAGCCTTTCAGTCAGGTACAATGTTTACAAATGAATGTCACGACAGCAATAAAATCAGTGTGATAGCACAGCTTGAATTACAGGACAAAGCAGTGCAGGCACAACCCTGCCAACCAGATGATCTCACAAGGAAGTGGAAAGATATGTTGTTTTGCAAGATTGGTACATACATAGGGTGATCAGGCAGGCTGCAATTCATATGTTTAGTACATGCACCAGTATGTGTTTGTAATATTTGCACGTTTACACTGCATTACACGTTTTAGATATGAACCCTAACCCTCTTATCCAGAGAAACGTATCAGTACAGCAGCAGAAAAAGCTTAAATTCCCAGTTCACTAACATCTGAAGCATGTAAAGTTCAACTCCACAGTTCCCTGACAACAGATGTAAAAAATAGCCCTGTGCCCCTAGCATGACCCTGTATGATAGAGAAATGCCAGGTAAGGAGATGAGCATAGGGAAAAATGTTGTACAAGAGTATATATGTATGATATTGGACATCAATAGCAGTTTTGTGCCTACTTCAATGTCTTTGCTGCCCGTCTCGGTTGATAAGATCCTTTTGAATCCTCTCAGCCACGTCTTTGTAGCTTCAGCCATGCTTTCCCGATTCTCTAAGTAGTAGGAGAGTTTTAGAGCTCGAGCACTTATGACTGATTCATTGGCATCTGTACTAACCCCACCAATTACAGAACCCAGAAAAAGCGATCTGGATCTGTATGTATGCATGGGGAAGGTGATGCGGGTTTGGTCAGTTCCATTTGCCTTATAGTGGAGAATTTCCAGGATGTCATTTGACACACATACTCCATTGGCCTTAGCACATAATTCACTGAATGTCAACTCCCCTTGGTCCACAGTGATGTTAAGTATCTTATTGTTGAGTTTGATGACATCTTCAAAAGCTTCATTTGTTAGTACATTAGAATTGTTAGTTGATAATGCAATGAGTGATGCAAAGTTGCCCTTCTCGTACAGCCTCTCTTTTGAAAACATTGAGTCATTGTACGGAAAGTTCTCTTTGACAAAATCTCGCACTGCCTTCGAGGGTCCTTTCCTGGGTGTGAATTGCCGTTCAATGTCATTGTCCTCCCTGTCTTTGAGGAAAATAAAGCCTCCACCGCATGCTGCTGAAAGTAGAAGAGGAATCACAAAAAAATAGACAGGACAGGATCCAACAAACGAGCCAACCCTTTCAAAAAGGCGCGATAAAGGCTTCTCAATGCAGTCTGTGCGCTTGCAGCCCATCTTCAGCCTTGCAGGGCAGCTCGAATAGATGAGGAGGAGATGTTAAACTACAGTCTTCCTTTTAAAGGCTGTGTGACCTGCATCGTCATGTCAAGAGCAATTAAATTGTGTTTCTTCAGTGCAGGCATTACTATTCTCCTTGACTGCAACAGTAAAAATTCAAAAGGAAAAAAAGCTCACTGCCTCAGCCGCATTATTTTGTGTTACAGGTGATCTCACGAATAGAGGCTTTAAAAGTGATAAGATAGGTAAAGGTTGACAAACCACCCAATAAGGAAGCAGAAGATTCAACAGTAAAGCTTTGAAGCAATATTGGATTTCCCAGAAAAAAAGTGTCTTGATTATGAGTTACTGAAAATGGGTGGTAAAAAAGTTACATTTTAACTTAAACTTTATGATAGGAGTACAGTATAACTGAGGTATAACTAAACAGCTAAATTTTTGGTTGTACAGGAAGCTCTTTACTGTGTTGTTAAATTTGATGGGTGTTGAATGGACTACTGAAATGGCAGTGCAAATGGCACCAAGGCTGTGAGTCCAGTTTGAAATAATATACCAAGTACTTTCTACATAGCAACCTAACAAGCCATTTCATTAAGCATACAGTGGTATAAAGAGGTTTATATTTCACAATTCCTTCACAATAAGGACTGGAACTTCCAGGAAAAAGGAATTACAGGAGCACCTTGGGATTTCGGCTATAACTGGCCTCGGTGTATCGACCCCGCCCTCGGCACCTCCAATCTTCAATTCCACTACACGTTGGAGTGAGAGTCCGAGAGGGTCTGTTTTACACCTCTAAAGCCCTCGGCCCTCGCTGGAGGTTAACCCCTGTCAGTCAGCTGTCAATCTGAGTGCTGCTCGGCCCTCTGAGACACAACTCATATCTCATTTCACACAGCTCCATCTCGGGGTCATTGATTTCTCATGCTCCAAGTGAGAGATGGATTCTCTTTCCTTCATCACAGAGGAGAGAAGATCCTGGCAGACAGCTCTCCCAGAAACCTGATGGAGGCCCCGGTTAGACGCAATCTATTTCAGGACCGTTCGCCAATATACTCCTAATTGTGTTCACCTCAAATTGAATCCTTGCTTTTCGCTCTCGTGTTGTCTTGTGTGTCTAGCCGAGACTGTTCACAATAGATAGGTGCCGCTGCTTGTCTTTCAGCTCTGACAGGAGAGTGAGATCGCTGAACTTTGAAGCAAAACGCAAATGACCTCAACACTTGCTGCTTCGATTTATTAAAACCATCTTCTGGTGGACAGCTCCAGCTGACACCTTCATTAGCTCTCTTTTTCCCTCGCTCCTCCTCCGCGTACTTATGGTATGTCGGGGTCAAAATCGATATCTTCAGTAATTAGCAGGGAAGCCTCGGGTGAACATGACGTTTAGATGTGTTGCGTGATTGTTCTGCTCTCGCTTCAGGGAAAAACCCATCGATCACTGAGAGAAAAACATCTGCGTACATCACCGTGGAATAAAGCTCTTCATAAGAGAGCAGTCTAATGAACAAGGACACAAACACCGCATTCACATGCACACTGGTGTCAGAGCATATCAGACAGCGTGTTTTGGTATAGGAGACCCTGCATCATCCGGTCATACTCGCTCCTGATGAAAGGTCAGAAGGTCATAAATCCCATGACTTGGACTTTCACAATCAACAATTAGGCACAAAATAGTACAGATTTTTTTTCTTTTTTTCCCATACATAAGGTCAAATTAGTCACTTGAAATTCTACACAAATGAAAAATACTGGAAATATTGGCTGAAAATGAACACGAAAGAAATGCTTGTTTTCATCCCAATGTTCATCATAACATCTGATATTGTAAAAATGTTTTCCTGATAACGTCATTTACTGGATAAATAACATCACGTTAACCACTGATTACCTTTTAAGGGGTGTAACATTAGTCAGTATTATTGTCGCGTCATCAAATGAATCCTTTAAAACAGCATTTAGACACAATACTAAGGACATTTTTTAGGTGGAGTAGCAGCTCTTGATCCACCTTACCCATTTACTGTTTTACAAAATAAATTATTGAAAAATGAATCAATAATGTCATTGAATAACCAATCAATAAGTATCAAATAACTTAGTTACTGAATAATTCAATCAATAACTAATGACTAATCTGTGCTGTGTAAGGAAAATAAAAGTCATTTTACAGACTGTGTTATGTAGCTGTGGTGAGGCAGGAACCTCCATCATCTCCATCATATCAGACTGATATCCAATATTTCATTAAAGACTATCAGCCCAATATATTGACAAACTGATATATCAGTCTAACCCGACTGAATGCACCACTTTTCTATTGCTGAGGAGATTCCTTGGCCAAATGTATCAATACACCATGAACTTCAAATAAAATCTCCACAATACAGAATTCATTTAATTGGAAAGAAACCAAAGTGCAACAGTCAGTGTTTCGGGGAGCAGAACCCCAAATCACCCAGGTTCTTCTTTCCAAACTCCTTCCACTCGTTAATTTCTTCCTCTCTCCTTTCTATCTCCCTCCGCGGTGAAAGAGCAGTTTCCATTATGCCACAGGTTCACATTAAGGAGATGGGAACAGGCTGGCACCTGCAATTATCCTTGCTCACCCAGCCGTGGGCCACTAGGTACTGAGGAACAGCTGGCTTGCTCTCTCTCCCTCGACCACTCACACACACATGCCTGTGCGCACAAAAACACACGTGCACCTCCCCCTTCAGACACCCCATTCCTCACATTCACCTGCCAAGCAGCTTGATTAATAAGGCTGCAGCCCACACCAAAGCAAGCCACACAGAGAGAGAGAGACAGACAGCATAAGCCCATGTACTATGTCCTGTACTCAGGCATACTAAAAAAGTGATCAGTCATCCAGTAAGCATGAAGGAATGTGTGCAAACATACTACAGGATACCGTCAGAGGGGCACTTGTAAAATATTGCACTGATTCATAAAAAAGCCCCAGTCATATTTTATCCTGCACCTCTCTCTCGTTTGCCCCAGGCCCAATAACACAACACAACCTTTCATTCTGTCGAGAGCAATGGATCACTTGAAACCATGCAGGCAACTCCAGTCTCCCTTTTGCTTTCCCTTTCTCACATGCACAAACAAATACAGAAGCGTAAGCCCACTGAGCATACGCAGCGCACTCTCTCACACACATTGCATCTGTAATTTGAAATTTGTGTTTTGACTTTTTAAGTGATTGTCCACAACCTGTAAAGATAAAGAATACAACTTCTTTTTGAGCCATCAGTGCCATGGAGACAAAATCCAATGCAAACTGCTGCATTCTCCTGTTGAAATCAAGTTAGTCAAGCAAAACAAAGCAAACAATTTCTTCCCAAATTCTGTCAAAAACAAAGACAGACAGTGATCCAGATCAGAGGGCATGCCGGCAAAGTGCTTTGTCTCACCTTGTCTGACTCTCCATCTATTTTAACAACTGCAGTCATAAGCAATCCTGAAGATCTATGAAACTTATCTTTTCCCTTCCCCCCCC
>OOFE01015587.1:5678-32442 GCA_900323365.1 Monocentris japonica
CCAGAGATCATGACCTGGTAGAGGTTGATCCCTGTTGAGGTCCAGAGATCATGACCTGGTAGAGGTTGATCACTGTTGAGGTCCAGAGATCATGACCTGGTAGAGGTTGATCACTGTTGAGGTCCAGAGATCATGACCTGGTAGAGGTTGATCACTGTTGAGGTCCAGAGATCATGACCTGGTAGAGGTTGATCCCTGTTGAGGTCCAGAGATCATGACCTGGTAGAGGTTGATCACTGTTGAGGTCCAGAGATCATGACCTGGTAGAGGTTGATCCCTGTTGAGGAGATCAGAGAGAGGAGGACAGAGATTCAGAGGAAATGATACAAATAGTTTCTAATTATATTATTATCTATGTGGATGTGTGTGCATGTATGAAAATATGTATGTGTGTGTGTTAGTGTGTGTGTTAGTGTGTGTGTGTGTGTGTGTTTATGTATCTGTATGTGTGCACAGGTGAGTGCATGTAATGGTGTCTATGTGTGCATGTGTGCGAGTGTGTGTATACATGCACTTGCCAATATATAAGTGCGTTTGTGCACCTGTCTGCCTGTGAAGGTGTGTATCTGTGCGTGCATGTTTGTGTGTGTGTGTGCGTGCGTGTGTGTGCTCGTGTAGTTGTCTGCATGCAAAGGGGCATTCTTTTCTGTGTTTTCTTGCAAAGGTGTATGTGTGTGTGTTCGTGTGTATGTTGAACTCGGCAGCAGTACATTCCAGGTCTCAGTTTCAGACAGGCTGGAGCTCCTGAGATATTTTAGTCCCAGCCTGATGGAGATATAGGAGATGGGGGAGAAGAGACAGACAGAGAGGCAGAAAGACAGGCAGAGAAGCAGGCAGACAGAAAGACAACAGAATGACAGACAGAGAAGCAGGCAGATGGAAAGACAACAGAATGACAGACAGAGAAGCAGGCAGATGGAAAGCAGACAGACAGAAAGGCATCGGGTCAGACAGACAGAGGCAGACAGAGAAAGAAATATAGTGGCAGACAGACAGGCAGCCCATTCCCATATCAGCCGGAGAACATTATCCAACTTAGACGGACGTCGATTATTGTAGAGGCAGCTTTCAACATTGTGAACGTATATGTTATTGAATGGCTGAAGTGATACCATGATTAGGATATGAGAAATTGACATAATTGTTAAAAAAGCAGGCATCTTGTTGAATTGATATGAGGTATGACATGAGAAATTGATAGAGCTGGTTTTTAAGCGATGCAGTCATGAAAAAACATAACCAGGGACCAATATATTTGGGCAAATTTGTTTGACTCATTATTCAAAATGAGCGTTTTGATTTTCTTTTACTCTTGAAAGTCCCTCAGTTCATGTGTGGTGTCACAAGCACATACTGATGAGAGGAGAATTACAATTTATACACAGAACCAGTTAAAATAACCGCCCCGAAAATTCCCCAAAATGAATTATCCTATGTTGAATTTCATACACTTGGCAACTCCTTCCTGAGAATACACCTTACACGAATGCACATATCCAATATATTTAGCATCAATAAATGTTTTAGAATTCAATAAAATTCCCCCCAAAATGTTTTCTCACTTTTTATCACCGATAAAGCTTTATCTGGCACTCCTGTAATTCAATAATTCCCCATTCTCAATAGGCATGACTGCTTCCAGTATAACAAGGGTCTCATTCCTTTGCTCACTGAACATAGCACCATACTGCAACCAGTCTATTTATGAATGATGTCATCTTGTATGATTGAAGGAAACAGCTATTGATTTCTCATATATTTTCTCCCAACAGAATTTATGATTGAATAATCCAGAACTGGCAGAGTTGCTTGTATTGTATTAGTTGATGATTGCTATCCCCCTTTGGTAGGGTAAATTGCCCAGCGTTGACTTGAACGGTAAAGGGTATAACTTTGATGTCATGCTTCTTTGTTTATTTCGCTTCTGACTAAATGATTATTGATTTCTTATTTTTCATATGCTTTTGAATCTCATGAGTGTAGCTGGTTGAGAGTTGTCTTTCTTCGAGGTATGACTTATATTGAAATGCAATGCCTGTGCACAATGTGCCTCTGTGTTCTGTTGTGTGTGTGTGCATCTGTCTGTCTATCACTCTCACAGTCTGTCTGTGCATGGCTGTGGGTCCATGACCAACAGTGCTCTGGTGTAGCAGAGGAATAGTCTAGTTATGTAGTCATATTGAGCTGGTTGGAAACCAATACGGTCTGGGATATAGTAGCATGATTAAAGCCTGAGCCCAGCTATTGTTCACAGCAACCACTGGCTCCATGCGATCTTGACTTATTAGAACCTTACGTTGAGTTTTTCCAATTTGAAAATCTGTTTTTGTCTGTCTGTCTGTCTCCCTTTAGCCTCCTAGGGCTCATCATAATAGTTTTATATTTAGCAGGGTGTTGTAATCAACAAAGGTGTGATCCCATAAAGATTGAAAATATCATGTGTATTTTGCTTTATCCAGATGACTATTTGCTCTCCTGTATTCTGTCATATCCAAACAGAGCTAAATGTTTTTTTATCCTCTGTCGATTGATGCAGACATCCTCACTATCCAAAACTTGCAGAGAATATAGCATGTGCTTGTGTGTGTGTGTGGGTGTGCAGAGGAAAAGAGAAGTTGCGTTGGGATCTTTCACTGTGAAAATGCAGGCAGCAAAGTGGACTTACTGTCAGCTTCTTATGATCAAATCAACTCCAAAAAAACAGTGTGTGGGGAAATGCTGCACTTGTCTTTGTGTGTCTGTCATTACGGCAGTGTTACATTTGCTGTGTTTTGATACAACCTTGTTGTTTGCAGGCGCTGTTACAATTCAACCCCTCCCCCTTTTGGTTTGTCGAGGAAATGTCTTTGGTCTTTTTTTTGTACAGAGGGGGAGGGGGTCAGTGGGGTGTGTGTGTGTGTGTGTGTGTGTACGGGGGGGTGGCGAGGGGTTGGGTGGCGGACTGGCGACAGGCCGTCATCTCTCTACCCCGCCTGGCATCTGCCCACCGCTGCCAACCCTCTTCTAATCAGCAGCCGTCCATGTGCTTGGCAGCGGAGGGGGTTTCAAATCAGTCCCTCGCCCCAAGTTAAAAACCCTAAGCCCTATCACTTTGTAAACGGGTACCTTTAGGGCGACTGAAGCAGGGGCGCCTCTGATGTGCTGAAGTGGAGAACATTGGTTGCCACATTGCCTTGAATACGTTATGCTGCAAGCGTTGTTGTTCTTGTTCTTGTTTTTCATAGTTTTTTTTTTCTTTCTACCAAAATCACAAAGCGTCTCTTTCTTAGGTTTGATTTGTTTAACATGCTGCGAACTGACATGGATGTTGGGAAAACAGTTTTTGGGGAGGAAAGTCTGTAAGTCAGTAAACTGATGGGCTTGAAGCGTAATTCCTCTTGAAAAACACAAGCAAACAACAACTGCACTTGTGGTGACACACAAGTATTTATTTAGCTTTATTTTGACACGTCTGAAGTGGTAAGAAACTGAGAAAGATGTACCTGCTTCCTAATTCACAGTTATAAACCCCTCACATGTTTTCTTGTGTAAATAAAATGTTTGGACAAAATGCTGTCTCCCAGATTACAAGTGCAGATCCTATATGGATTTGGAAACAAATCTAATCATGTGACGTGTAGCATAAAACTAGAAGGCCCTTTCATTTGCCGGGTGGAGGGTGGGGGGGTTTGGATGGGAAGATGGCTGGGTTCGGAAGTAACAGGCACAAAGACCAGGCTATGTGGAAGGGGAAGAAGAAAACCCCCACAAATTATAGGAATTATGTGCAGCATGGGTTTCAAACACGCACACATCCAGACAGGCTGATTGATGAACCAAACGAGTCACCGAAAATCAAAGGGGGGAAATAAAGGGAGACACAAAGGGGGAACAATTTGAAATGGACTAACCCTCTCCGGTGGCTCTGTAGCCAAGGGTCGGGCAGATAGGGTTGCCTAGAAAGAGTCTGCTGACAGCCAGTGTCACTGGGCTTTGTAATCATTGTGCTGGACCTGATAGGGTTACTAGCGGCTAATCCAGGTTGACCTTGGTTAGGTGCCCTGAATGAGGATGGCTTTGTACAGTTGGGACAAGCTAATAGTATGACGGCGATGCTGACATATAATGTCTGTGTGGGGACTTGCCACCGTAGCTCTTTTGTTGTGCTATCGAGTTGCGAGTCCTGGCCGAAAAAAAAAATAAACAATGTTTTTCTCTCTTTCTATCTCTGAATGGAAGAAAGGTGGCATTTAAATTGTCACTGGGGAGAAGGTAAGCTTGTATCTCAGGGTTCGAGAGGTCAGCTCTTGTGTTGGATGGTGTTCGAATGACTTCAATACAAATCCTATCGTGATGAAATTTCATGTTGTTGCCATGTAATGGCCTGTGTGTGTGTATGTGTGTGTGTGTGTGTGCACACTAGATGTGATAGAAATGCCACCACAGAGCTCCAACATGTTCCTACAACGAGTATCAATAAGCCAAGGCCAAACTCCAATGCAGCAGTATTGCACACGTTTTCTGGAAAGAATAAGAGCTACGGCAACAGCAACACTGTGTGTCCATTGGGCTTGATGTCATTGGTCCATCAATTAGTGCCGGGTAAAAACAGAGGAATTATTTTGAACGAATCATGCCGAGTCTGGAATGGTACCTACTGGTACAAATAAATGGAACCTCCCACTCTGAGTTTCCCATGAAAGCTCATTGAACGAGTCAGACAGCAGCTCTTCCAATGTCTGGCTAGTTGCCACTCAAGCCAAGCTCTCTCATGCTGTACTGAGACAAATAGCTTGGTACTGTAGCCTTTACTTTGATACGGTACAGGCTACAGTGAGCCACAGAACCACTGTCAATGATCACCATGTAAGCATTGCAAGCTTGATTCTGTGTAGGCTAAATCAATGTATTGCATTATAGCTTCACAGACAAAGACATCTCACATGTCACCGAGTTGTTCAGATTTTCGAGTTTCAGTGTGTAACCCGGATGTACTGAATACTCAAACTTGACTCAGCATTCTGCAGATACTGAGCCTGCGGTATCTGGTGAGGCAGGAAGCTACAGTTTTCAGGACGATTTGTTGAATTGATACTTAGCCTACTTGCATATCGATGAAACTTATCTTTTATTTTTTATATTTTTATTTTTTAAAATTAATCGTAATCATTGAACAAATAACAATTAACCTCACACACACACACACCAATTACAAAATGACTATTTTAGTGCTTCTCTCACCATGTAAAATAGACAAGTAGAATCAATAAATTTAAACTGTTAAAAATTAAAACCATTTTCCATGACTTTGTAGGTCACCATTTAAAAATCGAATGATAAAATAATAAAATTAAATGGGATATGCCATGAGTTGACTCCCCCACAATGCTAGCAACATTTATTAGCAGGTCCTGTCCTATTGGCCTGAAAGGTGAACAGCACTTAATAATAGTTGATGCGTAAGGCACACAAGACTTGGCCGAGAAGTTATGAAGACTGAATAGCTCAATCTAAGAAAAAACTCAAAAATCCGAAAAACCCGAAAGTTTTATTCATTTTGAGGTACTGGTACGAAATGAACGAATCACCAAAACGACTCAAACTGCCCAACGCTACCATCAACGCAAAGAAGGACAGTAAAAAATAATCCATTGATGAGTTTTTTCACTGCTTATTTTATTCCTTACGAAAGCTTGGGGGACACTTTCAATGCAAAAAATGAATTGCCACGTAAGTTTGTAGCCATTGACATAAACCAGTAAATCCAATGAGGATATTTTCAGCAACATCAGTATGTCACAATGTTGAGAGAGAGAAGCTGCATTTAGGCTTGGACATTGTTGGACATCCTCACCACACACATGCATAAAAACATTCACCCACATCCATCCATCCACATCCACATACATACACCACAACCTCACCACCCCCAGCACACACACACCTGCAGGCTCCAACCGGTGTGAAGGCAGTAGAGAGAAGGCATCCTTGCCTTTCTTCCTGCCAGGGAGAGCTGTAAACGGGAATGGGATTCCCATCCCCTGGAGCCTGCTACTAATCCACAACAGGCCCACTGCTGGATTACTGGGGACATCAGCTGACATGCCAGCGCGCGCACACACACAGATTGGTACACACTCACATACACACGTGTACCAGCCACCAAATATGTGCGACATACACACACAAGCAGACCAATGGACACACATACATGCATGGATAGAACACACACACACACACACACACACACACACATACATACATAGACAGTCAACTCACACATAATCAAGACCTTGAATTCATCTCATGGCTTTAATACATTGGCAGGACAATATAGAGATTGTCATTTTTCTGCTGTCCCTGCTGGTCTAGATGCTGGCTGATGTATACAGTTGTAGCCATGACGTCCTCCTCCTCATGCATTTATCTGCATCAATTCTATATTAATATGGTTAGTGTTAAATTATTAAATAAAATTAAACTTTATCTCAAGATGCAAACGTGTCTCAAGCTGCAGGTTGCCAGATAATTCCTTTTGCAAAATTTAGAGTTTCCAAACATGTCCTCCTGGAGGTGTTTGAAAAATCCAAATATCATATAAGGCATGCACCAGTGAGTTACAGCTGCACTGATTATACACCTCCAGGAGTGACTCGCTGTTGCATGTAAGACATTAACGAAAAAGTGGAACTTCAAGGATGATTACACCTGTTTAATTTCTGTATAAAAATTAAGCCACACCCTCAATCATATTTATTTCTAAAGCACTTCTCTAAACAAAGCTACAAAGTGCTGTTCCAAAAAAAGGTCAACAGAATAAAAAGAAAAATAATGCCTCAATCTCTCATGTCTTTGTTCTAGGCAAAACAAAGCGACCAGTGCACATATTATCCTTTGTTGTCATCGTTCATGTTCACCCTGTTTATATTACCTGTAACAGAGACCCCTCCCCCTTTTTATTGGTGTATTATCATGCCCTTTATCATTTGATCATATCACACAGACATTATAAAAATGATTATATCCTTGCTGTACTGAACAAGTACTCAGCACCCTTGAGTCAAAGGTTTCGGACAAGTCCAATTTCACTCGGTTTCTAACCATTGGAGAGCACACGTCATCGTCTGGCAGTCGTTTGGGAAATTTGAGTACAAATGCAGTACACATTCAGGATAGACACATGCTGGGATGACTAACAGAGTGTTGCATCACACAAATCAGCTGTAACACTGTTTCAAATGCAGTCAGGTAAATCCCAGCCCATGATTTGGTCAAGCGTGGTAGCGGTATTTGTGGCAAACACTGTTCCACTCTGGGGGGCTAAACGTTTTGTGTCAGTAAAGAGTAATTACACCCTTCGATGTTGTATCTATCGTGTTAATCTCAGTCCAGAGCAGCCACTTTATTCTCTAGTTTGTTTAATAGCTCACTACCAGCTTTATTGTTTCAAAGTGCTCGATAGCAAACCTATAAATTCTCTGTTCAACATTTGCCCCCGCGGCGTCGCGGTTCGCCGGTGCTGAATGTCAGAATGAAGCAAACAAATCATTGATCTGCAATCAAAGAGCCAGGACAAGAGGTCATTTACATGTGGAGAAGGGAACCATTAGGAACTGTGCTGCAAGGCATGTGTGGAGTTAAATTCATTTAGCAGTGGTTCGCTGGTGATATCGACTTGCCTAAGCAAGGTATATGGCACCAGTCTGAAAAAAATCACTAAGCTGTTCTGAAATATTGTGTGTAGTAGTTCTAGATACTGCCTGTCACTAATTAGAAATTGATGTGCATGTGTGCTGTATACAACTAAGCCGAGTTAATGATCTAGGGACCGGGGGAGAGATGCAGGCTTTATACTCTGGGCCTTGATACAAGGCAAAGAAATCAGATAGGAGGCAAATGGCTCTTGAAAATTAGGCAGAACCACTTATTGGCAGTTGGTCAAGTTTTCAACTGTCCCAGGAGACCTGAATGCTTATGCAATGTGTTGCAGCTTCTGTTAAAATTTGATGATTAAATGGGCAAATACTTCCCAGATTTGTAGACTGAGAGTGGGGGCTGTTTATTTTATTTATTCATAGTGTGAATATGAATAATTTACCAGTCAGCAGTTTTTGTCAGGGGAGAATCATTATTGTGTGTGACAGGCTAAAGGTTTGTGATTTTTACATTTGGCACATTTCTACTGTATTGACAGCCGCCAGCCCGTGTCAGGGCCCGCTCGCTGTTTGCTTAGAGACAGGCTGTTCTCATGCACGTGTAACAGGTTACAATAATCTTGTGAATTTCATAAATCCAATCTCTTTGTTTAAATGGTTTTATTCATATTTCCTTCCCACACCTTTTGGGGGCTCCTATGCTTCTTGCTCATTACCTTCCTTGGCAGATGCTGCATTTCCCAGCGTAGCCAGACATGTGGCGATCAGCTAGCAGGGTGCTCTGTTACCAAATGTTAGCTAGCTAATGCCAGTTAACATATTTCAGTTTGTGTTAGCTGGCTAAGAACAGCATCAATGTCTTCCCGATGTGAACAGAACCACGACACCCTCAGCCAATCCCCTTTGTAAATATTTGTTCACGATGCCCTTCTATCATTTAAATAGATCTCTGCTGGAATGAAAACATCCAGACTTTCCACCTGGTTCACCTAATAGGCAATATAGCCAGTGCAGCACCTATGGCAGTGTTAGAGCAGCGTCGTGTTCTGGTGCTTAAAGATGAGGAGAAGGAGCAGGACTGGGTTTGAGGTTCTTTACTTGGACTCTGGTTTAACACAAGAAAAGAGAAAATATCATTGGATGTAACCTTGCTCCCCTCCCGCAGAGATATCCAGGGATTTATAAAAGTACAGAATACACACAGATTACATTTTCTAAGGTTACCGAACAAAAATAGAGAAAATAGTATGACAGGAAAAAGACAAAATCACAAGGTACAGAAATATTGAAGACTGGCCAAGAATAATTGTAATAGATAAGAATATACTGACAGTAATGGTTGGTAAAAAAAAACAAAAACTTATTTCAACACAATATCAATAACTACAAAGATTTAAAATCACTGAATCAATAAATAACGTGTTCTTAAAATGAATTACCATGTAATGTGTAATTAAAAACAAATGTAAGTGAATCAAAACACATATGTACAACAGCATCTCAAAAACTCAGCCCATATAGCTGTATTGGCATGAAACTGTCAGCTGTCTCACATTAACATTACATTGGAATCAGTGTATTTACAGTTGTCTATCAGACAGCGTCACTGTAGCTTAGTGCAGCTGTGCCAGCTAGACTCTATAGCCAGGCTGGTGTAAATCTGAGTCAGCTGCCTAACAAGAATATTATATAGAAACCAATTTATATTTAGCATATCATACTGTATTATAAGAGTTTGTTATTGCTGTCCCAGCGAGACCGGCCTATCTTGAAACTGTACGGCAGATGGCTCGAGGTGAACACAATGGACTTATAAATGGAAGCAAAGAATAAAAAGATTGGTCAGGTTAAAACATCACCACATCTAGCACAATAATGCACATTACATCAGTGACATGTGGACGTCTACCTGGCACCCCTGGTAAGCCTAACTTTCCAACAAACTTGCTAGCCATATTTTCTCAATCAATATACTTAAGTTACAAATATCAGATTATGACAGCATTAACACTGTTTGTTGCATGAAATATTTAGAGCAATAGTTGGATCATTCTAGAAGAAGATATTTAGAACATTTTGCAACTGATAGGCTGTCAAAACAGTAATGTGTAAGCATGTGAGACGTTTGTTTGTCCATGTGAAACATCTGGTCCACCCAGCGGCTGAGAATAGGTAGCATAGCAAGCAAAATAAAAAGCCAACACTTCCTAAAAACAGGGCAAATATTTGCTCTATTTTTAACTTAACATCATATCTGGTAATTATTTGTCAGATCTATTGAAAGATAAAGATAAATACATACATGATAAATAACTTTACATTTCGCTACTCTCTGATTGATATAATGCAATAGTGATTCAACCTATAGCCAGATGGTTAAAGCTGTTACATTTGCTGTAAAAGATCAGATAGCTCTTTCCCAGGAAAAATCCACTGCACTGGAAGTGATGTGCCAAACAGCAACAGCGGTTTGTTTGAAATAAATGGAAGAAGCACTGGGTAGTTAGCAAGAGCAGTGATAAAGACCAAGGCTGAACTGACAGAAAAGAGTGCCAAGAGTGGATGTGGATTTTCACTTATCAGCTCAAGAAATACACATGAAAACCTTAAGGTTCCCCACTTTATATGACCTCCCACTACTGAACTCCCGCTACTGCTGCTTTTCACAATTTAGAAAAACAAACTTCCGAAAACAGATGGATGGGCAGACAGGCAGAAAAACAGACAGCCCCCCCCACCCTGTTTTGCCCCAACATCACTAGTGTCTTCTCTCCTCTCCTCAGTGAAGGTCGATTGAGTTCTCCAGTCTGTTATCAGCATGGTATTTGATGAAATGGTGGCGATAACAGAGGAGTGAGTAAAGATGGGAGGAAACAGAACAGCTGGTGCTCAAATTATTATCTGGGTTTAGCATAGCAACAGATTTATTTTGATATACCATAGTAGATATACTTGATGCGTACCTTAAGCTGCAGTGAAAGATTTCCAGATCATTTTAGGGGCGTTATTGGTTTGGAAATGGCTTGAGGTACTTAATTTAACAGAGAGCTAAAAACACAGATGTGGGTGGTGTGGTTTTTAAACAGTAATAATAATAAAAAATGGACTTTTTGGCTATTTTGGATAAAGGTTTGAATTGAAAACAATCCATCTCAATCTATCTTAGAAATGGAGAGCTGTGTTTTGATAGACTCTTCCACCCAGCTTCGGTGCAGCGTCGGAGGGTTTGACATTGGCTTCCTCTGTAAGAATCCCCAATAGCTCTAGCTGTCTTCAAGCCGTAATTGCTTGTTGCCAACATCACAGATGAGAAGTGACTGGTGCCCAACTGGCAGACTTTGCTTGTAGCAAGGCCTTGACTGGATTGAATGGGGGGGCTGGGATGACAATCCTCTTATATCCAAACCACAGCCCTGTCTGTTTTATCATCTCAACCAGAAGTCAGTGAGACTGTTTTACTTTCCGTTGAGTGGTAGATTTGTTTTTGAAATGCAGAGTGGGGTTTTGTATAGCTGACAAAACCATGGGAGCCAACGTGGGTCAGTCTGATGTGGACATACCATTGAATCTAATGCTGGCACTGCCAAGTTGAGAACGAAGAACTAGGCAAAAATCAAGTATTTATTATTATTATGTGTTTCCATGTGTCCCACAAAGTAACAAGGAAAACTGTTTCTTTTCCAGCTTGAGTGGCTAAGAATTGTGGTGAACTACCCTTTAATATGCAATGTTCTTTTGATCTCTGTCACAAACCAAGGACCTTTTTTTACCTCAATTTGTGCATCATGACTTACGGAACAACAAACCCCAATAAGTAGATGTTGTCTCTCATTTTACAACCACCGCATTACACACACACAAACAAACACACATACACACACGCACTACACCTCCCTCAGTCGATGGGATCATCACTAAAAAGTACCTGCAACACTTTGACGGACCTCAATCTAACCAGGCCCTTTCCCATCAAGGGACGATTATGTGACTAGCCCCGAGTTACTGGCAATAAAAGAAATGTCTCTCTTTTTTATTACATCTCCCAATCGTGAACAATGGAACGTTTGCCTCTGAGCCATTTATTCAGCTCTGATGTATGATTAGCACAGGGCAAATCAATACCATGTTGGATGATCTTAACGGAAAGGTACAGTGATTTCCCCTCCGTCACAGGGTCGAGCGCTGATATTTGTCTGTCAGCAGTGACATGCTATCTCTGGCATGGGCACTGGGGCCAAAGCACAGATATTGATCCTGTCAACATTGATGGCCCTAATGGTATTGAGGATGAAGGAAACTGCCTGCCACTAGAAATGTAATGCACCGTATGGAATGACCTTCCTAACCAAGGGAAGAAACATGGTGTTTCTCTGTTTTCGTTGTAAGTTATGCTGACGGTTAACATTGAAATTGCACAAAGCGGATGAGGACAAACGTAAATGATCATGACTTGAAGTGCACAACTAACAACAAACGCACTGCACTGCTCATTGCACGTAGTTTTGTTGGACCATGCATGATTCTGCAACACTTGAGAGTTGGCATCTTTCTTGAGATATGCACTGTTTGATTTGCTGACTAACAGCTTGGTTGTTAACATTTTTTTGTGTTTATCTTGCACGGTACAGTGTCTTCATTTTCATTTTAGTGTCTCTCCTATAGGGAACAGAAAAAAACATTTCCTCATGGATATGTCTGTATGTATATCTTTGTCTAAGCAGACTAATAGGCACATATGTTGTGCTTCAACACTTGGGATGCAGTTTTGTGATTGCAACATGATTTACATTCATACATTTTTGATTGTGCTAAAGCAAAGTCAGTCACATATCAGCTAAAGCTTGTTTTTCTGTAGGTCAGTACATTACATTGGAGCCGGTGCCAGCAGAGTTGTTACCATCTGAGGTATAGCACAAGCAGATTGACAGAAACAGGCGGTTAACCTCAAAAATCCCACTGCTGCTTTCTGGTTCAAACACACGAGGTAAGAAATATTGCTGTTGTGCTTTTTTCCCTCTCTTGTATACCAAGAGCTTTTAGAGTCTCAAGAGACAAATGTACTTAAGAAGTGACAGAGAACGTCGCAGAGGTGTTAATAGACCCCTGTGTTTCTGTGTGATGTGTGTTCATCTGACTCTCAGAAGCCCTGATGGAACAGTTAACCTCCTTTAATATGAGACTCTGAGAAAAAAAATTTTGATTCAAGGGATGTGAAAACAAGCCACCTTTATCAGAAAGCCAGCAGCTGTGCTCGCCTTCCAGACTGAGTGTTGTACCCCACCCCCCTCTTTGCTTGCATTTACAAGGGAACAGCACAGTGAAAAGTCCAGCTAAATAGTTAATCCACTGGTTTGGCGGAAGTTGGGAGGAAAAATGAACAGAGGGGTGTAATGAACACGACATGCCTTCAGGAGCCAATGCCTTTCGTCTCAGGAACCAAAACCCAATGCAGGAGCCTCTGATTGCGTTAAAACAGTTGGCTTGCAGACAATAAACATAATTGTATTTGTAATGTGTGTGTGTGTGGAGGGGGTGATTGGGGTGATAGCACTGCATATATGTTATGTGTGTGTGTGTTTGTTAGTGTGCATGCTCACATTACATTACAGTCATTTAGCAGACGCTTTTATCCAAAGGTACTTGACACTATGTGGGGATCGAGCCCATGACCCTGAGACTGAGAGTCTCATACTCTACGAGGGGGTGTCCGGCCCAGACAGCCCCTCGTAGAGCATGAGACTGCATTTGTCTGTGTGTGAGTGTGTTCCTCAGTGTGGCTATGTGCATGCGTACTCAATGCCCCTGGCTAAGTCTCCTTAGATCTTTGCTTGTTTATTTATTTCCCTTCCTTAGACCGAGGCCCGGGAATATGCTGGGGGCTAGACAGACACAACAGAGTACACAAGGAACAGTTGATTAATTCATTGTCAGAAATTATCACACAGCATAAATATTAATAGAGCCAAAGTGGGCTTCATTGAGAAGGTTGGAAGTCTAATAACGTGGCGAATCATGGGAATTGCCAGTGGAGAGAAAGAAGAAACCTATGGCTGAAATATCAAGCAGACCAGGTTGCTTGTACTACTCTACGCAAAAGGAAACAGGGTGATTTAAAGTTACAAGCTTAAGTTTAGGGTAAGGTTTGTGTGTGGGTAAGGTGTTGTTGGTGGAGGGTCCCTACAAGTATAGTAATACACAACTGTTTTCACAGCCACACATCTGCAGTGTTTTTTGGGTTGGGCCTGTTTCTGGTGGGTCCCCATATGGCAAGTGCACTAATACTCTTTAATGAGACCCTTTAATGAGAAGGTAACCCCACCCTTTGGAAAGCAAAATCTCACATTTATACCTTTATTTCTCCTAGACACAAATGAGCTCTTTTTAACATCAAGTTGAGACTAAAGGCATTTTCTCCTATTTCTCAAATTCAACCCAAAAGCTCATGTTGATCTCCCTCTGATCAAAACAAGAGCTCTCCAAATGATCTTAAAAGTGTGATTTATCTCTCCTGAAAATGAAACCTGGAGATTAGAGAAAGATCTCAAAGAAAACTCATTTTGATGTTTTATGATTCCTTCTTCTCAAACATGCACCGTTTTCACATCCTGTTGTGTTTTCCTATTGAAGCCATGGGGTCAGCAGCCATATGAGCTCATTACCGTTATATATGTCACATGTTAGCATCTCAAATTGATTCTCTTTTTGTCTCCCTCTTGCTCCTAAGGGGGTTTTAGGAGAAACATTTCAGATGTAGGTGATCACAAAATCCTAGAAAAATGAGATCCTGCCTATTTCCTAAAGATGAAAAAAAGACAACTGAGCAAAATATTTTTCCTCTGGGCCGTCAAAATATCTAATATCTAAGATTTGGATCCTTAAAAGATTAAGATCCCTTGTTCTTATAGTCAAGGGTAAGAGGATGGATGCATTTTTCCTTCCTATATCAGTCTAACATAAACATAACACAAAACCTCTCACTATGTAAAGTTCTTAAAGCACTTAAAGAAGTACTATACAAACACCATTTTGGAAATTTGATGTCATCACTCAGAGACTATGCACATTACAGAATGATATAATCAATAAGTAGTCATCACACTGGTCATTACAACTCCTCAGGTTTTCAAGGTAAAGGCATCATTGAGGTTAAGCTACAGTACACACACAGAGCACAATGCCATCAGATGTCATGTCAGTCATGGATGGCTGGAAAAAACACACACACACACACACACACACTCACACCCAAACACACACGCTAAGATGTGGCGACCCACACTCTGAGTGCTTCTGGATAGAAACAGAGAGTGACAGTGATAGAATTTACTGCGATGGTATCAGCAAAGCAGCCATCACAGCTTTGGCAGATTGGAAGGCCATCAGGACCCATCTCCCTGGCTCCGATCAGCGTTCGCAACCTGACATCAACCCGCGATGTTAACTCCAGGCCCTGAAAGGGGGCTATGAACCATGATCAGCGATATCAAGCCACCAGAAATAGAAATCCATTTTCCTGCCTTGGGGAGGAGGGGGGTGAATGAATATCAGTGGCCTCTTGGTCTGGTCTGGGCCCTTCAGCTGTTTTTCCCTCTCCTCTTGTTCTGAAGGTTAAAGGATTAGGAGCTGTGTTTTCAGGCCGCATTGCTGTCCTGGCACGGATTTAGATTTTGGCCACACACTAGAAACTAGAGCCCCACCACACACGCAGGTGCACACACACACACACACAGACCACCAGCACCACCGCTGAACAGGAGGTTGAAGGGATTAGCAGGAAATACCAAAAGATGGTGGCGAAAGCAGTTTTCTTCTTTCTTGTTCTTTACGGAGCTAAATAACAAAAGAGAGAACAAACCAGAGGTGGTCATATAAAGTTTTCCCGGTCCCCCTCCTTTGACACTCCTCCTTCCTCCTTCATTCCCCTTGTCCTTCCTCTGGTCCTCGCGAAACACGCTGACCGAGCGCACCGTGGCATTTCCAAAAGCAAAAACCCATTAAATATGAACATGGTGTGTGTGTTTCTTATTTTTTCTCCGATCTTTCTTCTTTCATTTGATTATTTTCAGTTTTTCTTAGAAACTTATATAGCCAGGCAAAGTTGTGATGAATTATTGATTGAGGACAGCTTCATCAAAGCACCATGTTGTACACGTACTTGGCATTTCTTAACACTGAATTTACTGAAAACCGACACTAATACACTCATGTCGTCCAAAGTTGTTTACAAATCGGGGCAAGTAAGTGGACCTTTTGCTTTAAAAAACTGACATCCAGGTACTGACTGAACTGGCCTGAAAGCATCGATGAGTGCAGAGGAGAAAGTGTGTATGGGTGTGTGTGTTTGGGTTTGCATGAGGGAACATACTCCAGATTTTAAAAAATTTATGAAGAACACAGCCTTTTTCTTTCTCGACAGAAAGAAAGAGAGCAAACGGTTCCCAGAACGCCAGGGGAAAACACAGTTCAAATAGTGTGAGGGCGAAGGGAGCAGATCAGAGAGAAAGCTGTTTGCAGTTCAGGCCTACAAGGCAATTCTTCCCCCGACTCCCAGGTGAGAGAGCTCAAAGAGAAATGAACCTGAGGTACCAATTTGCTGAGTTTTGTTCAATAGATGGGAGAGTGCCTGGAGATTTTACCCCGAGTGTGCTGGAGCCAGGGCCAGTAAACAAAATTACTTAAGGATGGTTTCATATTCTCTCTCTGTCTTCCTTCATGCTTGAAGAAGACAAGCTTTGCTCTGCCCAACTTGTGTTCCATGTGAGTGCAGATAGATAGAGCACAGGCGACATGTACTCTATCTTCTCAATCTTGACAACTTCTGGGCTGTTTGCCTTGTCTCTTACAAATCTTCTTCACTCCGATGAAGTGCAGACAGTGAACCTGAATGGCAAACTTTATCAAAGCGGATTTAAATTTGGAGGGTTGTGAAACTGGGAGTAAAACTTGTTCTTTGCAAAAATGGCCTAATTTACAGTACGTTAGGAATTCTCTATTGTTTTACAAGTAGCATTCCTTATCAACTACGGGTCTTTATGTGGCTATGTCTTGATTTTCATAATGTGATGCTGATTTATGTACAGACAATTGTGAATAACTTTTCATACTCCATATCTGCTCTTCGGTACACATACCTGCAGACAGGGGCTCTGCAGGTTTGAATTATTATGTGTTATTTGAAACCCCACAGACACAGTAGTTTCATCATAATGCTCATGATAAAAGTGACTGTGACATACATCGCAGGACACCTCTCTCCCATTTTACAATATGCTCTTCGGCACTGAGCAGCGAAATGAATTCCCACACGTCACCACCACCGAACCCGGACCCCCTCTATTCACATCAGTCCCATAGAACGATCCATTAATTCACCCAGATCACAATCTGCACAGATTCAATTATTCCTAAAACCATAACCATAATACAGAGCAATGACAGGGCTATATATTCAAACCAATATTTATTTGTAATAATGCCAGCAGTCTCTCTGTCAAAGCCCCACCAGACAGGTGGAAAAGGCACTGAGCGGAAACAGGACACAGCCTATTGAAAGGCCCTGCTGATTTATTAATGCTTACCCACTTAAAAGTCACTTCATTTTTTCCATGCCTTCAGTCTACATAGCACCGTGTATGTGTATGTTTGTGTCTGTTTGTGAACCAGTATTGTTGAAATACATAATGCATTGCTCTGTTAACATCCCTTCCTGTTTGATATGCTCAGGCTGTACCGATCAAGTCAACATACTCAAACTAAAAGTTCATCTTGGGCTCAGGACATGACATTGTTTTTTTTTTTTTATCATGTTTAAATATTTTGATGAAGCCTTCTGCACATTGGTGATGCTTGGGAGGCCAGATCTGAGTTGGGCATATTTTTTATGATTAACTGTGAAGGGGAGAAGGGGAAGGGGAAAAAAAGATAAATGGTCATGAATGAGAGAGAAAGAGAGTGAATGCCTCAGAGACTTGAGATGTAAAATTCAGATGTATGGTAACAGATGGCAAACCATGCAGAAATCAAAAATAGTTTTCATTTTTCTTTGATTTTGCAATGGCAATATTAGATGCAAATGGAACCCGTACTACATAATGGATGGTCTCAGAAACAAAGACAAACATTGCTTGAGGTTTTCTTTCCCCGTCACCCCTTTTTGTGAAAATGACTTTTGCAGATTTCTTCACCTGTTTGTGTTTGGCACATTCATTTCTGGGAACTGAATACTACAGAGAAGCAGACTCCAAACAATCATCTGTCAAGTGTAGAGAAACTCTGGAAAACCGCCATCATTGTTTACACTTGACCACATTACCAGAGCCACATGAAGAACATAAACGCAAAGAAGAAACGCCTGTACACACACACACACAAACACACACATCACTCCAGCATATAACTCCTCTCCGAGCTGTTTGGCTCTAATTGCAATATGTCTCAAAAGCCAGGTCCCAGCATCCCGTAGTTGTTTTTACAGCAGGAAGAATTAATTCTCATTGTGTGGCTGTTGTAATGTCAGAGATGAGGACCGCCCTGACCCGAGCTTGAACTCATCAGTTGAAATGAAGTTGTTCACTGAGCTGTAGAAGACAAACCATAGTTGCTGCGGATTAATCAACCCCATCAGACCGCATGCAATAGAGTTCTCCTGCAGGAAATGGCTTCCATCCCGCCTCCACTTTGACCCCGGGAAAGTGTTGAATTGGAGGGTCTTTCCATGAGTAAAGAGCAGCACATCACTGTTCTTGATGTATGTATGATATACTAAATTATATAGAGGCTGAAATTAGATGTCTCATTTAATACACGATTGTTTTTTTTTCCTTTGGTGTGCTTGTCTGTGTGTGTTTTTTATGAAGTGCAGTTTGGGGTCTCCCTGTCTACCATAATTTCTTTTAGTTGTTCTGTCAGTATGTGTGTATATGAGTGCATTTTTATAATGCAATTACAGCACCGTGCATGTTAAGATTTCACTATGATTTCTATTCCGGCGACCTGGCCATATGCAGTGCAGCTGTTGTGGAGCACAACCATGCAAAAATACTGAAACACGTTCTACGGTGCCGCATTCCAGATGTCCTTGAAAAAAACACTTCAGACAAAAGGAGGGAGGGGAGATGAGTTGGTTTTAGAAAGAGTTATCTTTAATGGTGGATTTAGTCTAGCCATTTATTAGTCTGCAGGAAGCACTTCCACTGAATTGAACAGTCTATAGTCAAGCCAAATTGTGTCATTTTAGATAGAGATATCAAGACTGCATAGCAAACGTTTGGAGGCCACTCAAGAATTTTTGACAAGCTAGACAAACAATGCTTGTGCAACATCAAAGGGATGAGCTGTGGTGATTCAAATTCTCAGATGACCAAAATCTGAATTTCCATGAGGACATTCTCTACCCCCATTGCTTTGTAAAGTTAAAAAACATCTTTGCTTGTAAAATCTACCAAGTCCATCAAAGCTTGCAAAGCTGGGGCCCTTTACTTAACTTACGTTTTACCTTGGTGTACTTTTCATACGCTGTAAACTAAACTGCAATCCTTTGCCTTCTGTCCAATGTTGTTGGCAGTATGTGTAGGTAAGTCAGTGTAGCTACCTTAGGCTGTGATGGGGCTTCAGAGTCTAGGTGCTGAAAACATACATTATGTAGCTGTCAGGGATGTTGATTTGTTAGAGTCTTTAGAATTTCCTGGGTATTGGAACTAGACGCTTTTTGCTCTTGTATAAAACTTTGATAGGCGGAAGAGAATGGAATATGATCTCATTATTTTCTGGCTTTGCACAAGCCTGACCATATGATTTACTCACCGCCTTCTAAACACAGAAAGAAGAAGCGCGAGAGAAAGAAAGAAAGCGAGACAGGGAGAGAGGCAGCCTGCTTGAGTCATTGCATTTGCACGCATTAGAGTTTGCAAGACTAATGTTTTGGAAAACAAGAATAGGGAAAAGTAGAATGCTGCGAATGGCTCTGTGTGACTGGATTTGGTTTGAAAAGAATATGTACGCTTCTGAGGAAAGGTTCCCAGTGATATATCCAACTGGAAATTTTTAATCTCACAGATGAAAACTTTAAATACAAAAGCCTCTTCAGGATCACTCACTCTGCCTGTATTCAGAATTGTTACAGCTTACAGTCTGAAAACTGATTACTCCCCCTAGCTAGACAACCTATACTGGTGTTTGTGCAAACTTAAACAAGAGTGATTGTCTTTAAAGTATTTGGTTCTCAACCAAAGTCGATCCAAAATCATGCTGATTTTATGTCTTTAATATGCACTTGTCATGTTCACTCATCGTGTTCATATTTTGTTCATTTACACCATCAGCAAAATAAACAATGTGCACTGTTACCACAATTTGCTGTAATACACTATTTTGCCCATTAGAGGAAACAATTAGCAAACAATGGCTAAGGATGAGAGCAGTTGGATCTTTGTTTTCCAAAGCTGCTGGGCCATGTACAATATAGGGAGCACTTCACGTCTCCATCCAGCACCAAATCTCTTCCAGTGTTTGTCATACACACCATTGTTGAAGTACTTACAAAGATTGAAGATTATCTCCCCCTCGCTGGGCATCACCATGTTTGCAGCAGAATTGCACATGTATAATTCATTGGGAAAATAAATTGTCAAGAGTTAAAAGAACACAATGCATTTTGTACCGGGAAACACTTTGCTTTTTACCCTCCAAATTATTTATTGTTTTCTCCGCTCCCCAGGGCCTTGGACTGACCTTCAGCAACTTCTAATTGGCTGTGTTGCCATACTGCTCTCTGTGTTTACTCCTTTCTATTCAGCTGTTGTTTAGTGCTACAAAACTAATGCAGGCTTGTCTGCAAATGGAACATCAATTCAGGAATACAATATGGAAATAAACCTTTTCTTCTCTCTGTTTATTGACTCATTGCCAATTATTGTTTATTGATTAATTGCTATTTTTTGTTCAGTGTTACAGAGTACTCACAACTGATAGTCTTATTTTCAAATACATATTTTATTTCCAGGAGTCTTATAAAGCTAGGCTCATTTAGAAGTACTTCAAACTATAGCTGCGTCCTGGTGGCCCAGTTTGCCAAGGTGCATAACCATGACATCCTGAATCTGGCCTGGGACATGTGCTGCATGTCATCCCCCAACACATTGGTAGTAACCAACGCTGAAATTTTGTCCCAATCTGGACACACTGCTGTGTTGGAAATCACACTTTCTTTTTAAGAATGTGTTGAGAAAGTTAAAGCCATCTTTGACTTACTGATCCCTTGCTGCAGAGAAATGCCTGTCAGTGATGAAAAATATGGATCATGCTTTGAGCGGAAGCAGCGAAAAAACAAAAAACAGAGAAATATTTCATGCAAATCCCCGGACAACTTTTTAATAGAATTATCTGTTCTATTCTACATCTATTGTTCGATGAGAGAGCTCATCAGTCATGCTGCCTTTATGCTATTACACTAACAGGAAGAGCAGGGGGAGATGGGAGGACCGTTGCTCACACAGTGTAATTACATAAACAATAGTATGTGATATGTTATTGGGAGTGGAGGAGGGAGTTGGGATGGGGGGCTAGGCTCCACTGAGGTCTTTGTAATTCCCTATTTGATAGTGAGGCTTACAGCAATTAAGATGTTTAATTTAAGGATTTAAGCAATAAGGATTCAGATGAGTAGAATTCAGACGAGTAGAAAAAAAAATATCATAGGCGGTGGCTGAAGTTTGGGTGGATCTGACTACATTTGAATGTTGATGATTCTCTTTCTCCCTCTCCATCTCACTCTCTCTTTTTCTCTTCATCTTTCCCTGTCTCTCTCTCTCTCTCTCTCTCTCTCTCTCTCTCGAAGTCTCCAAGGGACTGAGAGGATGTGAGGAGAGTTGATCATTGCATTGCACTGATAAGCAAAAATGTTTCCAGAGCGTAAAGGAACTCTGTGGTGTGTGAGAGGGATAAACCATAATCTGCAGCCACACACTGAACTTGACTGCTAATATTTGCATTGGAAATCAGGCAGAAGTTATGCTAAGCTTTCCCCATTATAGCCCGGCGCGCGTGTGAAAGGTCTTCCCCTACTTCATTTGAATTTGGCCTCTTATGCATTAGAAAAATACACATTTGGAGGAGTGGAGGATGGGACGACAATTTATGAGGATGCATTTTTGAAATGATCTTTAAGCGAGGTGGACCCCCGCCCCCCTTCCAGCCCCTGTCTTTCATTCTTCCCTCTCTCTCTCTCTCTCTCTCTTACTCACTTCAGTCTCAGACAGTGCATATCAACCTGTTTAAAAAACCTAAGTGAAATCTTTAATAAGGATTAATTTGACTGTGAATTTGGCATGATTTTTTTTTTATGTGCAAAGAAATAAAATCCCCTCAGACATGCTCACACAAAATATTCAGTTAATACGTAGTGGCATGCATTGTTTTGTAAATGTGTTTAATTTCAGATCTGTGTTTTTTTCCTTTTAGTAAGGTTCAACCAAAAGCATAGTCTAAGTTTTTAGAATATCCTTGTAGCACACAAGAGAGCTAAAATAAGCTGATCATTCAGATCATTGCATCTTAGAAACCCAGCACACCAATGGGAATTCAGAACCCCCTTTGCTTTTATTTTGTTAAATCACTATGTGTTTTTTCTCTCTTTACCCTCTTACATTCACATTTCCCTGAACTGCCTTTTTTTTATCTATTAAACCACTAACTTTGTTCTTTCCCCATGAATAGACTCACCACAGGAAATGTGTTCATTTGATCAACCCTGTGTTGTGCAGGATTGATAAGATTAGCAATCAAAAGCATTAGTGGTTCAAAGCCTTACAATAAATGTTTATTCAAAATCAGTGAATTAAAAGGGGGCGTAGAGGGGAAATCACACCGCCACCGTCATGCGTATCTGTTAACATGAAGAACCACACAGCAGAGGGTGAAATTCTAGAGGCTACTCTATGTGTGATATTAAGTGGACTATTTTATCAATAAAATTTATAGTAATAGTAAAAGTAATTGAAGTCATATAACTCCACAGTGACTGACTTTATAACACAGGTTCCTAAACCTTTTTTCAGCCTGGCATCTGAATGAGAAATCATTTATTTTCTTACTCTGGTCACCAGCGTGAGGTCCCACGGAATGGGTTGGAATGAATGAAAAGGCGAAGGCTCTGTCCCATTACCAAGGAGAGTGTTTTTGTTCAACCCACTGGCTTGATTTTGGTTGTAATGGTCACTTAACAGTCACATAACAGCAACACGGCACTATACTTATCCAATTGTGTGCATCTAATCATTGTTTATACGTTTTCAGATATGAGGCCTATCATTGTGCTTTACGTCACCAGCTCTAATGGGGACATTGTCTTTGGACCACACAGGCAGCTTCCTACTCGCTATGGTAGTATTCTCTCTAACTTCCAACTTATAATAAGCATTTTCAGTCCTCTGCCGAGAGGATGCCTAAAGCACTGGCTGTACATGATGTAGTTGCTTTAAATTATATGGTTTGGCCGCCTCACCATGCTTGAATGTAAACTTACCCATGCGGTTTTGCAAAATTGCTGTATTTGGGCTTATTGGACACCATTCAATTAAAGTGTCACTAAACAACTTAAAGCAGCAGGGATGTAGCAGGGAAGTAGGGATGAGGGCACTGTCAAAATGTGAAATGACCAAAAAGACTTTTAAAGGATTGCTTTGTGGGGTTTTCAATGTAAAAATGAAAATATACTTTATACACAAAAAGACAAAGCATCTGATTTTAGGGCATGAAAATTGCAGAGTAATACAAATTCAAAGACACTTGTGTCTCCATGTGGAGTGTGGCAATCCAAAACGTGTAATTGAGTACCGACAAAATGATTGTTCCTCACATAATGTTAAAAGAAATGATAAACAGACATCTCAACCATATGGTAGACTTCTATATTTAATAAACATCAAAATCAAAAATAAATTGTTGGAGGTTGTTATTTGGGTTGCTAGTGGTAAGAATTTAAAGCGTTGTTCCCATAGCAACTTCCAGGGATTACTGTGAAAGGGTTGAAACTCTTGGAGTTGCTGACTTTTTTGTTTATTTTTCTGGAATACTACACTTTAAGAAAGACCATTTGAATAGTTTCACTGATGTCAGTGCTTCCATATATCCTGTGTGTACACTGTGGTAAAACATTATAACATCACACAGTTGTGTGCAGTTGAGTTGGCAGGCATTTAGTGCATTTCCACATGACCAAACATTAAGGGGAATACCATCTGAACAGCCTCTGCACAGGATCTGGCTTTGGAAAGTGATTAAAAAAATATTTTTATAATGTAATGACATTTAGACATTTTATCACACAGGGAAAAAACTGTGTGAAATTGTGCAGATAATCAGCTAAATCTCTCAACATGAAAAGATAATTGCTCCAGAAATTAGCCGTACCTGAGGTCCATTCGTTTGGTCATGGCTAGTTTCATATATAGCAATGATCGGATATTAGCACTAATTAGAACTGGGTCAGAGTTCTTGAAGGTCGGACATTAATGCGTGGGATCATTGAAATGGTAATTATAAACAGATTAGAGAGTTACGGTGCTTTATGGGGGCTATTGGGTAATTAGTCTTCGGCATTGTACGGTTTAGTGTAATAAAGGATTATTGACGACTCCGGGAATGACTCAACTAGGGATGACTTAGCGGAGGAAAATAAGCTTAACTGCTGTTTTTTTTTTTTATGTTTCAATTTTTCTTTTTCAATTCTCAGACTTTTTTTTTTTTTACTCAGACACTGCGTAGCCTAGGAAGTACAGCTAGGAATGGAGATTGTTGGCCAAAATATGACATAACAGCAAAACTATGGAGCTCAAAAGCAAGAAACAGTGAGTTTATGAGCTGAATGGTGCTCAAACAAAACAAATATATATATTTTTTTTAGAGTATTTATGAGGGTGTCGATCATCTTGTCAGGGACTTTTTTTCAGCACATCTATGACCGCAGGGGGACAGGTCCTAAACTAGCCAGATAACTCTAAAATTATCATGAAATAGCTTCAAGTGATAGTCATAATGTGGAGCTATCATTTTGGTAAGGCAGCATGAAATCCATGAAAAAAATATCAGAGCTTAATTTGACAAAAAAAAAAATAAATCAAGCTGAATTCTTTTTTGCACAGTTATCCGCTTGAAATACTCTTCTGACCTTATTTTGGGTTTTGGTGGTGTGGTTGCTTGTAATAGCGCCATTGGTATTACTCAACTGTCGCCTGGGTGGAAATCCACACCGGCCCCTCCAGCTAAACTTGACCTGTCTGGAAATAAAACCATTAGCTTCTCTCTCTCTCTCTCTCACATACACACACACACACACACACACTCTCTCTCTCTGTCTACCGCATTACACTCATTCCAACACACTTCCTCTCATTCATTCATGTGTTCTCATTCTCTCATTCAGCCCTTCTCTCTCTCTCTCTCGCTCTCTCGCTCTCTTTCCATCTCCCTCAGCTCTATAGCTCTCCTTATCAGTAAAGGAACTTGATACCATTTAGGGCTAACTGAAAACCGTTTATTCACTGCTTTACCCCGAGACTTGCTTTTACAGCAGAGGAAACCACACTCTGTCTGTATCCCTTTGTCTTGAACACACTCGTACACACACACACACACACACACACATACAGTATAAACACGCATATCGTATGTTGAGGTCAATCTCCCTAACAGCTTTTTGACTCCGGGGTTGAATTTGTATATCTGCTCATCAAACACACAAGCTGAGTGATCAACAACTTTGTCAACCTTTATTTAATAAGGCCGGTCAGTGAAAAAGAAAGTCTTTACCTAAACTGGCAGCCTAACAGTGATGGCTTTCTGAAAGGGATATTTTGACATTTTAATCGATGGTTTATTTCACATAACTTGACAAGTGCCCGGCGAAGCAAAAATAACCGGACACATTCAAAATGTCCAGGTATCGCTTTACGACACACAATGAGGCTAGTGTCAGGTCAGTGGTCCCCATTCTTCTCCTTGCCAGCAGAAGTGACGTCTAGCTGGTGGAACTACAAAGGTCTGTGGATTGGCCCCAGACCTTTTCTTTTCTTCAGCCCTCTCTCTCCCCTTCCTCATCTCTTTCTCTCCCTCTCTTTTTCCTCCCCTCCTGCCCCCCCTCTCCCTCTCTCTCTCTGATATCTAGAAACAGATAGGAAAGGAATCTTAAGGGGCTTTGGCTGACTCAGCAGATCAGAAGAGAGAAAAGCACTGCTGTGTGTGGTGGCAGTAGGGTGGCAGCATGTCTTTTTGTTGTGCAGGTCTGTGTGTGTGTGTGTGTGTGTGTGTGTGTGTGTGTAGCCGGGAGGTTGAAACCACGCTGTCCTCCTCTTCCTCCTCGATGAAATTGTCATCAGAACATGAAAGCATCAAAACATCAAACGGGACCTTTAATTGTGCATGTGTGTGTGTGTGTATGTATGTGTGTGAGTTTGTGTGTGTGGAGAGGTGGTGTTTAGTAGTGTGTGTATGTGCGTGCTTGTCTGCAGGCCTGTGGTTGTGTGTGTGTGTGTGCCCCCAGGCTTATGTGTACTGTATGTGTGAGTTTCTACATGCCAGTTTGTGTCTCTTTGGGTGTGTGTGTGTGCGTGTGTGTGTGTGTGTTTGTTTGTGTATACGCGTGTGCTTGTGTGCTGGGAGAGTATGGACCTGTGCAAGTGTTAATTCACACGTCCCTAGTCATCGATCTGTCATGAAATACAAATTCACCTATTCAGTGACAGGAGAAACACGAACCTGGACAAGTCTACAGATTCAGAGGTAAGTATGAAAGTGTTTCTGGGACACTAAAGTGGTGAAGCAGAAAAATAAAGAAACTTAAGAAGAAGTACCCCGAAAAGCTCTGACATCAGATCCACTTTACAACTTCATAACACTGCAAGAAACTTGAGACGCATACATCCCAACACAAAACGACACTCCACGTTCCGTCTTATTTCAAGGCGGTCTCTCTCAATGTCTGACTGTCAGTCATTGCCAACCTGTCTGTCTGTCCGTCTGTCCGTCTGCTCGGCTGCTTGTCTCCCTCAGTGACTCTCTCTGCCCATCATGCTGTTGTTCTGTCCTTCCATCCCTCTGTCTGTCCACCCGTTTGTCTGTCTGTCTGTCAGTCCACG
>OOFE01015588.1:0-29740 GCA_900323365.1 Monocentris japonica
CTAAAATGTCTTTGTATCCTGTAGCATTAAGATTACCCTTCACTGGAACTAAGAGGCCAACCCCAAACCCTGAAAAACAGCCCCAGACCATTATCCCTCCTCCACCAAACTTCACAGTAGGCACTATGCATTCCAGTAGGTAGCGTTCTCCTGGCATCCGCCAAACCCAGATTCATCCATCAGACTGCCAGATAGTGAAGCGTGATTCATCACTCCAAAAAACACGTTTTCATTGCTCCAGAGTCCAGTTCCGGCATGCTTTACACCACTCCAACCGATGCTTGGCATTACGCATTGTGATGTGAGGCTTGCGTGCAGTTGCTCGACACGGAAACCCATTTCATGAAGCTCCCGACGCACAGTTCTTGTGCTGATGTTGCTTCCAGAGGCAGTTTGGAACTCTGTAGTGAGTGCTGCAACAGATGATTGGTGATTTTTAGGCGCTACGTGCTTCAGCACTCGTTGGCCCCGCTCTGTGAGATTGCGTGGTCTACCACTTCGTGGCTGAGCTGTTGTTGCTCCTAGGCGCTTCCACTTCACAATAATAGCACTTAGAGTTGAGCGGGGCACATCTAGTAGGGCAGACATTTCACAAACTGACTTGTGGCAATGGTGGCATCCTATGACAACACCACGTTTAAAGTCACTGATCTCTTTACGACCCATTCTAAATTCTACATGTTTGTCTATGGAGATTTCATGGCTACGTGCTGAATTTTATGCACCTGTTAACAATGGGTGTGGCTGAAACACCTGAACTCAATAATTAGTAGGGGTGTCCACTGACTGTTGGCCATATAGTGTATCTGAAGCCACAACAGGCAAGGCATTTGCGTAGCTTACCTGTCCTTCCACATGCAGGCTGCTTAATACAGTATGTCCTAATGAACAGTACATGGGCATCTACAAAAACAACCTTGTGAGCAACAGCCTGCAGAAAATGATAATGCATTTAAAATCACCTGGATGAACTTCACTGAGGATAGGCATTGGTAGAAGGTATGCTGTTGGTAGGTTGTAGGTAAGCTATTGCATGTTGTCATCTGTAAATGTCTCAACATGTAAAATCAAGTTATAGACACAAATCGGCACAGCAATGAAAAGATGGAAACCCAAATTTAGGGATTGAGGTTAAGTCACCAGAAAAGGTCAACTTCAAGTACTTTACAGTTCATTTAAGAAACCTCCCTTCCTTATATATTATATCAAGTTCTGCTCAAATCATAATATTTATGTTCCTTCCAGTGGAAGCTGATCACTCTTGGTTCTCTCAAAACCCAGAGAAAGCAGCAGAGATAGAGTGTGTGCCACCAGCTCATTGGATTCACTGTACTCCACTTAGTAGGACAGCAGTGTATTTATCAAACCTTAAAAAGTTAACATTCTAGTTTTTTACTTACAGTATATCATTTTTCAAGATCACTCTCTTAAGTGTAATGAGAATGAGCTACTGTATACCTGTGGGTGTAGCAGATATCGTGTGGTCATCATGACCTGAAATGAACTGGTGAGAGAAAGTGTGCGTGGGAGAGAGAGAGTGGAGGGAGAGAGGGGGTACTGATGATAATGCTAACATTTGCACTCTTCTCTTCTCCAGCGCACTAATGCTCATCACCACAGCACAGACAACCGACTAGTGAAAAGGCCACGCAGTGGAGCAAACTACTTGACTCCCTCCAGCTTGCATTGATCGTAATATACAACATTCGCTGACCCAACAGCGTAGCCTAGTGCAAAATGCTGCTCTCCATTTTAGTGTGCTTTAAGCGAATAGTCAAATCTTCATATTTGTTTAGTGCTATTATGTTATGTAACCAGTGAAACTCACATAAAAGCATTCGTGAGATGAAAAATACCCTCCAACTCTCTTTTTGAAACAACATCCTGCAGTGAGCGTTTGCATTCAGATGTAAAACTTAATAATAAGGACACATTAGGTGCAGATGGCTCATTAACCTTGGGAGGGAGAGAATACAATCTTAAAATGGTAAGAGGAGAGGGATCATATGCACAGCAGCAGACCCTCCCCCTCCTCCTCACTAAGTGCTGCAGAAATGCAAGGGAATGTGTGAGTGAGTTGTGCATATGAGGAGGGGGATGGGGTAAAGAAAGTGAGAGAGCCTGTGTGTGTGTTTGCGTGCGAGCGTGTGCGAGTGAAGGAGGTTTCTACAGCTTGATGATAGTGCAGATGAAGCAGGGTAAGATAAAGGACGGGACAGGAAATGGATTGGCGGTATAACCTCAGCAGGTCAGGTTCCAGCACCAGCACTCTGCCTCACCAGGAGGAGAATTCACCGGTTGCTAATGCTGCATTATGACTAGATCTGATGTCAGAATTCATATTTCATATAAACTATGAATGGATTAAAATCAAGATCCATGTGATGTTTGTCAATAGCACATCCTTGGAGGTTATCTCCTGTAAGTGACTGCAGAGAGTATCCTTGCTGGCCTGGTGTACAGTGGGACGAGGGGCGTGGCCTGTCCAGACTGCCTCCCGGAGCCTTGCGGGACAGGAAAATGTGCTTCTCTTCACGTGTCATGCTTATCAGGTCCGACAGCAGAGTATACAATGCACTCCTCAGCCGCAGCACCGCCCCACTATGCACTACAGATCTTAATGCACAGTCAAACACACACTGGCATATACATGCACATGTGCACACTTACACACACACACATACACACACACACACACATATAGTACTCTCTCCTCTCTCTCTCACACATGCACACACACATACACACATCCTCTCTCTCTAAGCTGGGACCAGCCAGCAACAAGAACAACCACCCATGGCTTTGACCCTGAATCAAACATTGAGAGAACGGGGGAGGGGTCCATCAAAAATAGGACGTCTCTGTATAAAAATAGAAGGAGGAATTTCCAGAGGCTGATAAAATGTCTTTGGCACTTCTGAAAACACAGTGTAAAGAAATAGACATGGACTAAAAAAGCCAGAACTATTCAGAAATAGTAAGCTCTACAGCCAGAATAAGGAAGAATGGATAGAGATAGACAATCCAATTTCATCCACATATGAGTCTGGCCAGTCCTGGGTGGATCTGAGCCTGAACAGGCCCATACTCCACCATCTCCCCATCCACAGTGATCACGCCTTGTGGAGAGAGAGGCTCCAGCCGCAGGGCCCTCACCTTCTCATACACCAGATGGGGGCAACCACATGCCAAGTGAGCCCCCTTCTCCATGGCCAGGAAGAGGCGTAGGAGAGCGGGCCGGGAGATGCCTGCTGTCACATAGAACAGATGTATCAGCCCATCATCTGCCACTGCACCAGGGGCTGTCCACAGGTCCTCAGCCAGGTGGGACTGGTACATGGCCAGCACCAAGACAAAATCCTCCTCCCTAACCACTGTCCAGCTCTCTGGGACTGGCTGGTCCAGGCCTGGTAGCAGGGAATCTGGAGGCGCTCTGGTGTTGCTGTCTGTCTCAAGTCTCTTGGTGGTAATGGCGTTGTTGGAGGAGTTGGTGATGGTGTTGTGGTTGGAGTTTGTGCTGCTGTGACTGTGCCGAGAGTTCTGATTTGGAGAGGTGTTGGTGATGGGCCCACAGGGAAGGGAAGAACAGAGCGAGAGGTGCTGAGGGGTGGAGGGCAGGGGATTAGCCTTGATGCTCCCTCCAGGAGGTTTTGGTGTCTCCTTAACAGGCAAATACGCCAACCTGCCCTGGTACACTCTGAGGGAGGCCAGGCGCACCAGGGTGCCCATCAGGAAGCGGATTGCGCCGACATGGCGGTACTTTTCGCTCTCAATGTCGACATCAGCCACAAAGCCCCAGGCCAAGGAGAGGAAGGAGAAAAGGCGTTGTTTAGAGGCAAGGTGGACAGACACCAGGTCCAGGGAACCAACCAGACCCTTACATAGCATGAAGCCACAGCTCAAAAGTAGCTCCTCATTCCATGCTGGGGGGGACCTGAGGGTCAGTCACACAAAGGGGACAGGGGTCAGAGACAGTCATGACATGAAATTGCATTGGTTGCACCAATTTTCTTTGAATTTAGAGATGAGAAATGTGCATTTTTTTGCGTGGAAAGCGTGAAAAATAAGTTCCTGTGTTGTTTTCTATTGGTGCTGTGTTAACAAGCAACCAGCAGAGGGAGGTAATATCCAACAACCAGCAGAATAGGTCAACTTTCTCTACAGCTGCACTGGACTATAATCACTCATAATGTGCTGAGTTTCTAAACCCATTACATCATTCCTATGAGAGTAATCAGCAGCCTGAAATGACCTCCTTCTGCACAGCGATGCAGTCAGACTTTAGACTCCTCTACCTCTCCTCCCTCCTGAGGAACAAGTCTACTCTGTGCCCATTCAGCCGTTGGCATAATTACAGCCTCAGAAAGGAGATAAATCAGATTTTTAGGCTGAGGAAGTTTTTCTGTGCTGTTCTATTGTACTATGGTCCATGCATTTAAATGGCTCATTAGTGGATGGACTCACTGTGAGTAGTGGTGGATGGAAGCAGCCAGGGCGTTGCCGGAGCCACCTGGTAGAATGCCCAGTGGAGTCTGGATGGCCTCTTCCCAGTCCTCTCTTTCCATCAGACCGTTTATCACCTGGATGAACAGCGACAAATACAGAAATAGACCTGAATCAGTCCATGGCCTTAAATAAAATACATTTTCTACAATCACTAGTTATGATCCGTTTATGTGTTACGTGGTAAGTGGTAAATGAATGGGTAGAGCATAGAATTTACACGGTCAGGGAATGGGGTCCTACTGAGGCTATCCATGCTATATATAAATCTACAGTACTGTGCAAAAGTCTTAGGCACTTTTTATTAACATAAATTTGGTCTTAGTAAGTAATGTAAAACATGACTAGTTTTACATAACTTTTCATTTCATTATTTTTCAAAGTATCTTCACTTTATGGAATTTTTGTAGACTTTTGCACAGTACTGTATATATTCATGCCACTTGTAAGGCTCTATGGACCAAGGCGTCCACTGAATGGCCTGTGCAGGTTTTATTTTGTCTGTCATAATTAAAAATATAGTGAAATAGCTAGTGGAATCTCTGTTAAGGACAAATGAAAGGTTATGAATCAGTGACTGCGGGGATCTTAGGCACTGGACCGACGAGGCTCTTTGACTGTTTAAAATCCCCTGCTCGAATCAAATTCTGTCCTCTGAGAACAATTAAATTTTCACAGGCCTGTTCTGAAAAGTGCTATGAATAGAAACATGACTTGTAGGGCTGGTACCATTTCCATGTGTGATTGATTGACTCAAACATTTTTCACCACATTTCCTTTTCTCCACAGCTCCTCAACCTTCCACAACCTATCATTCTACTATCATGCCATAAGAGGCTAGTTAGAGTCAGAGCACCTCAAATAGCAGCCCATCTCCAGACATGATCACCAAGGTGTCCCACTGGGACAGGTCAGCCTTCCTCACCAGCTCCCGTGCATGGTTCTGGTGCTCTGGAGAAGAGAGGGAAAGAAGTGAGAGGTATAGGTGACTGAGGGCAGGAGGAAACGTGGGAGAGAGGGGGATAGTGGAGATAAAGTCACTAAAGGGAACTAAAAGACAAATACACACAAAAAGAGAAATTACGAAGGACAAACTGAAAAAACAAACAAAGTGAAGGGCAGAGAAACAGAGACTAGCTCCCATCATCGCCAGCCTCCAGGGTAGGATCAGGGAGATTAGGGAGAAAAGAGATTCAATTTCCCCTTATCAGGCCAGACATATCAGATTAGCCCTTCCAGTGGCTACTCAACAGCTCCAAGGCAGCTTAGCCACACTGCAAACATCTGTGACTGACTAATGTCTGCATGCGCTTGTGCATGTGTATGTTTGTGCATGCATGTGTGTATGTGTGTGTGTGTGTGTGTGTGTGCGCATGTGGGTGTTGGTTAATGTGCTGGCTGGGGACTGAGCTATTTGTTGCAGCCTAGTTATATTGGCAACATCATTGAGTGGGTCCCTCTGCAGGGGGGCTGTGGGATCATCCCTATGGCACTAAAGTCTACAGTCCTGCCAGTGTACACTCCCCAATGTAGTGGTGTGTGTTTCTGTGAGCGTTTGTGTTTGTATGAGAGAAAAGGAGAGAGCGCAGGAGTGTTGATGCCTTGCCATAACAAGGGCGATACTTTTCCGCTTCAACTGAAGTATTGCTTGAGAACAACAGAAATGAAGTGAAATAAAACAAGTGTGAAAACTCTAGACTCCTCCTTCACCTTCTCCTTCTCCTTCCCGTCACTTAGCTCAACCTCTGCCTGTCCCCTAGCTCTCCTGGGCCTCTCTCCCAGCGAAGCTCCCCATCTAGGGGCTGTTTGGTATGTATGAGAAGGCTAAGGGCAGAGTGATGCAGGGCTGTGCTGTCAGACAGAAGCAGAGGGAGGCTGTGCTGTACAGCTGACTCAGCACTTTGAGCCTGCTGGGGCTCAGGCTGATGCTGTACTTCTCAGCCATTTCCTTATTCATGGGGTCACTGTCAACACAAACACACACGCTAACCTAAACCTGTGCTTTCAGTAGCTGAGACAAGGACAGCTTATGAGTTTCATGCATGGGCGTAATGGCAGGAGGGGCAGTTGCACTAGGGCCCATGGTGCATGGGGGCCCACGGCGCACAATTTTATCGGCATCAATTTTTTTGTACTAGGGCTCGTCATGTTCAACTTACACTACTGGTTTCATGCAATCCCCTTGTCATGTTCACTGACTGGTGATGCCTGTCTTCTCTGAGCTGCACAGATGACTAATAGTTCTGCTCTGTTAGGACAGTACATGGTGAATTCAATTCACTCAGCTGTTTCCTGCCTATCATGTCTTCTACACCAGTAATACAATAGATAATTTATCCTTCCACTCATCACACTTTCTTTCAGCTGCACACACATAAAGATAAACCTTCATATACTCGCTCCTGCAATGCTTATGCAGTATGAAAAACACACATGCTGACACATGAGGACCCTCTATCTGTACTTGTTGTTCCTCGGGCATAGGCTCTGTGATAAGTTCATCATGGAGCACTACGCTGCGTAAATGGAAGCCATGGCAGAGAGATGGTGCTGGGTAATCCACTCAGACGGTCCCTCTTGCCAGGCCACCATAGCCAAGCACTAAGACCCTCAGTGACCCATTTTCTCCCTCCTCCATTCTGTTCTGCTCCGTTCCACTCCCGGCCGCCAGTCAACTCAGCCTCAGTCTTTTTTCATCACCATCCAGCTGCTAACCTTCCTTAAGTCCCTATGGCCCATGCCATCAGCACTCTCAAACAAACAAACACGTTCACACACAGGCCCCACACACACACAGACACAAACAGGGAGTGAGAGAGAAAGAGAGAGGGAGAGAGAGATTTGCTCTCCTCTTCCCTCGTCTTCACTCTTGTATTCCATCTTACTGTGTGTTGTCCCAGAGATTCAGACGATGCCAAACAACTCTGAGGTGCCTTGCTGATGCTGGCAGACTATTGTACCTGTCAAATTGTTGTTCCTGTCAAACAGGGGATAGGGAGTGGAGGGTGGGTAGAAGAGGAAGGTGGAGGCATATAAGATGTACTGTGTATGAAGTCTGGTATTAAAGCCTTTTCCTGTTCCCTGGCGGGTCCTCACTATTTAGAGACAGGTCACTCAGAGTTCAGAGCTTCTGCTGACAGCAAGCAGCAGATGACACTGTTTAGGGTCACAAAAAGCCATCAGCAACTCATGCAGAGCACGTACCCGTTGGAGTGACTGGTGAAGAGGAGATGAGCATTGTGTGTATGAGTGTATATTAATGTGCATGCACTCCAGAGTGTGTATGCGTGTGTATGGATGCACATGTACTTGATTGCTTTTGTTGTGCCTGTGCCCTGCACATTCATATTTACACAAATAATGCATCATAACTGCAGCTGGGGCAGATGGAGCAGTGTTTAAAGGTTTGAGAGTCAACACAGTGTGTGTGTGCACGACACTGACTCCCTACCTGCTCGCTCATTGTAAGTCATTCTGGAGTTTCAGCTAAATGCCTAAAATATTAATAAATGTGTAGTGTGTGTGTGTGTGTGTACGCTACTGACCTGTGATGACCAGTGTGTAGGGGACAGCGGCCTCAGTGAGCATGCTCTGTACGTGGCCAGTGAAGAGTTGGAGCGCCTGGCCACGCCCACTGTGAGGGTTCACCAGCACCATGACCCGGCAGGGGCGACGCACCTTCGCATACACCACACCTGAGAGGGGTCAGGAAAAGAGAGAGTAATGGTTGTAAGTAGACACCGGGATGAAGATGAAGACAGAAGACAACAAAGGGTTTGCTTTTCACATTTTGGTAGCAGTCTAACTCTGTTTTCAACAAACACAGGAACCATTTTTGTGCACCTTTTGAGTCCTTCAACCCTCGGGATCTCTGTGGCACGGAAACGCACTGTTATAAAAAGACCGCATTAAACAGTAATGTCACACCACACCATTCAGACAAATGGTGCTTGATGTTGATATTATGTACTTTCAAGGCTTTCAGACCCTCACCCTATTGTCTAATGCTGTTCAGTCAGGAATTATGGGGGCCAACATAGGGGGCTTGAGGGAGTCTCTCTCACCACTTGCCTCCCAAATTCCTGGAAAGTCCTTGGAAATGGTCATCAAGAGACACCAGCCAAAGAAAGCAGGTCAAACTTGAGTGACTGACATGAGTGAGGGGGTTGTGAATTCTGAAAGAACCCTGCTCCCTCTGAAGGTGGATTTTGCAGTAGATGCCCTTGTCTTTCATATAGCGGGCACAGCCTCACCAGATGCCATATCAAATGAATCACAGAGGACAAAATAAATACATTCCTTTTTGGGCACTAGAAGGACAGAAACTTCAGTGTCAAGTTACACCCAAATGCTTTGGCTACTGACCTCTGTACCTTGCGGATGTGATTATCAGAAGCAGCTGCACAAAATAGCATCCTAACGCCTGACCCCCAGTGGTTGATTTTCTACACTTGGAGATGGTGGATGGGTAAATGTATAGTTATCAATAGTTTCAATATTTTCAGCTCAGGAGAGGGGTGCCATAAACCTTCCTTTCAGCTTAGTGCCAATCAAAACAGTACACATACAGTATTTGCCTCATGAAAGCAGGCCTTGTGTGACCAGGCAGCTGGTCACACAAGGCCTGCTTTACTCTGTCTGTTTCAGTCTGCTGTGTCAATAGTTTTCCTTTCCTTGACACTGTCTAAAATCTCAATTTCTACCACTGTGACCTGAAATGGCACTGCTGCTATCATATAGCCTCCCTCTTACTCATTTGGATTGTGCTTGTGATCGAAACTGGTGGAGGTATCAAAATATCTCAGAGAAAGAGGTGTGAACCCACCAAAAAGAATTAGGAGAGTGTGAAAACACACAGGCGCATGGCAAACTCTGTCCCTCTATTCACCTAGACTGAATAAACAACCTACTATTGTTGTTTATTTGTATCAGAATACAATGTGGCTTTCAAACACAAAAGGCCCAGTCTACAATTCCAGAATATCGACTACAATAGTGGAAGCTGGAAGCTTTTGTCAATAAAAAAGCTTTAGAGTCTGGTTTTGCCCTCAAGAGTGGTAAAATGGGCTCAATAAAATGTCCTAGGTGAACTGAGCTGAATAACATGCCCTCAATAAAACCAGTGAAGACCTTGAAGAGGTCAAACCCAAAGCTGAAATCCCACTTTTTCAAGAGACATCAACATCTTCCTCTTGCAGCTAAGGACTAGGCAATGCCTACAACAATAACACTGAAGCAAATAAGGTATTAGTTGCATTGAAGAAATGTCTTTTCCTGTCCCGTCCAGCTCCTTCAGAGTCATGTTACAGTACTCTGAATGGTCACAGTGAAGCACTTAAGAAGGACTGTAAAGACAAATGGCCATGCAAGGTGGTCTGCTTTGATCTAAATTACTTAAAAGGTGGGACCTCTGTTATATCTCCTAAGTCTTTGCATTCACGTTGAAAAAGAAATGATGTTAACAAGTTAGAGACAATGCTTACACACTGTTTGCTTTCAGGTAATATAATGTGACCTATTCTAACAGCTAATCAAGCTGAGGGAGTGTTGAAACACATTCATGCATACAGTAGATGATATCTGTTTTATGACTGTGTGGTAACGCTTTGCACAAAGGTTGCAAGAAATGGTCTGACCTATTTATCCATCAGGGAATTGCATGATGATTTAGATTTAGTTAAATATTGCAATCAAAATCGCACAAAGTCACAGTCACTCTCTGCAGCTATTCCTTGGACCGTGTAAAAAAATATGTCAACCCAAATCTGGTAATTCTTTATTCATGGTTATTTAATTTATCACAGGAAATAACTTTTTTAACAGTAGATACATAATCAGTTTCCAACATCGATGGCATACTTGATTTTCTGTAAGATCATTTTTATATACAGTCAATCAACTACCAGGATGTTTTTTTTAACTTACATATAAATAGCAAATGTTTCCACCATGATGTGCATGATAAAAATATAGATACGCTATAATTAAAAGTATCTGTAAGGTCCACAATTTTAAAGGCAGGCTTCCCTTCAGAGTAGCAATTGCAGTCTTGCGGTCAACCAGGCCAACAGACTCCAACTGATAAGGCAGCTCAATATTACATTGAATAATTCATGGTTTTCCCTGGGCCATTGTTTTGCAATGCACTGCTACCAGTTCATGTCTCTGAAAACAACCTCTTCAACTGGACATTGCTCTGGGGCCTAATGGGTGTGTGTGTGTGAGTGTGCGTGTATGTGTGTGTGGGGGTGTGTAAGATGTGTGAGAGAGAGGGTGTGTGTATTTGAAATCTGTGTGTATTTGCGATGTGAGGTTAGGTACCTGTGAGCAGACCTAGCCCTGTTTCGTATTGAAGAGCTGTCTGACAAGCAAACTCTAAACTCCCATGTGCGTATTTCACAGTTAAAAGTGGGTAAACAGACAGGCAGAGAGGTGCCAGGCAGACTCGATGCGATGATGTGATGGTGCTGACAAGCAGTGAGCTTATGGAAAAACTCGCGAGAAAAAAAAGAGTCACTTTACCATCCAGCTACCAACAGCTATCACTATGCAGATTTCTACACTGACTTAATATAGATGTACCTACATCTACAGCGTCCCATACTGTAGCACAGGTGGGGTTTGATAAAGCATGAAACCAATAAAGAAAACTCTTGGACCAAACACAAATATGTACTGAAAGCGTACTCAAGTGAAAGCTTTCAGTGAAAGCTATCTTGTCTCAGGTGTACCAGAGCGTAACACTATTTCAACAATGATTCAGACTAGACTGACATGTCTGCAAACAAGCTGAAGCTCAAGGTCGGGCTGGGGATAGTTGGCTGGGCAGGGGGTGGTAGCAGGCTTGGTATAAACACCATAGCCCATAGAGGCATCACCAGGCAGGGGGCCCTGACAGGCCATCACAGGCCTGAGTCAGGGAGCAGAAGACAGGGGCGCCGGGGGGACCAAGAGGCTGGATGGGGTGAGAGCTTGGCTGGTGACGCAAAAGGGGGGGCCACCTTCTGCTCTTCACTGGAAAAGATGCAGTGGTTTTAGCAGAGAAAGCAATGGAGAGGAGAGATCACACACTAACAAACACACTCCTGCCCCCGTGGCTGAAAAACACAGTCGTTTATGTGTGAATGGAACATACTGCAGGAGCTCTCTTGTTCTTTTTGAGCTTTCACTCTTTCCACCCTTCCCTCTCTCTTGTGCCCAACATACACACACACATACACACACACTCATCCCCAGACACACACACACGCCATGCACAGTCTACACAAGAATCATGCTTGCACTGGAATAGCTTCTAGGATCTTGGGGTCAGATACAGAGGGACCGTGAGATGAAAACACAAGAAATCAACAATGCATTCATACCATTGTAGCCCAAAGAGGAATTAAATGACATGAATGTAATATTTTACAAATCCTTAACTAAAAATCTGCAAGTGGCCTTCTACCAGCTGTGAAGAGAAGAAAAAAAGCCACAACCAGGAAAATTAAATTTAAATTTAAATTAAAGTTTCAAATCCTACACTCTGCAACCACTAGTAAGACAAGAGAGTCAAGGCAAGTAACCATCATCCCATTCCCATTCCCATCTTATTGTGGTGCTTCTAAGCATGGCAAATAACAAACCATTAGCTTGTGCAGGACTTCACTACAGTGCATAGACTTCATTATTTACGGCTCATTCATTCCAACAATATTGCCGTGAGAATAAAAAAAACATGTTAGACTGTGGATACTATAGATTCCACACCACAAACTAAATTAGTTTAATATATATTATAGTTACATGCTATTTATCATTCAAAATGTGCCTTAAATTACAATTTCACCATAAACAATTTGAAAAGGAGCAGGCTACAACTTCACAGATTGAGTTTTATGGTCATTCCCTTTTCATTTTAGTGAAACTGAGTGACTGATAGCTCTCTCACTAAATATAAATCTTGCACTGCAATTGCACTTTTAATCCAACCTTTCCATCTGCAATGCCAGATGAGATGACATGTAATTAATTTAGGGGTAAATACACTATGAGGGCTTAGTGAATCACACTGCCTTTCATACGCTCTCTACAACAAGGCATTAAAGCAACAGCACATTTTGCTGCATCTATTCATTTAAAACACATAATATATTCTGTTAAATACTGTATTATTGGCTGCCCTGGATCTGAAACGCTAAAACAACCTTAGAAATGAATGATATCATAGCATCATCACTTCACTTCCAAAGAAGTGAAGGAGCAAAATAATCCGGGACCAAGTTACAAAGTGTCCAATTGTTAATTAACATTTTGATGGCTTACCAGCTTGCAGCTATCAATATCCAGTTCATTAATGTGTGTAAGATGACATTTAAAAACCTTCCTATCTGGAGTCTTTTGATTAGTCCAGTGAGTGGAAGGTGAGAGGGCTGCCCAGTTACCTCTCAAGTTACCATCTGCCTGCCTGGCATAGGGATGAAACTCTAACTCCTGCTGGCTCCAGACCAGAGGGAGGCTGGAAGTTCTTGATCACACAAAGAGCCCAGTGTCTCTCTCTCTCTGTCTCTCTCTCTCTCTCTCCCTGTGTATTTGCAGTGTACACCTGGGGGCTGCTACCAGGGGGGCGACCTCATTCCTTATCCCACCGCTAACGCTTGGCTCCATCCTTGGCAGCCAACATTCCAAACCGGTCACTGCCAAGTCAAATATCCGTCTCCTCTTTGAACTGTGTTGGTTGCCCAGGAGTGCATGCCTGTGGGCACGGAGCTCCGTTTTATATTTTAACCAGATAAGCACTTCTGTATTGAAGAACACTACCTATGAATACATTTTAGGAGAGCTTGTTTTGGTGCAAGGATTGGCACCTCATCATTTGGACAGAAAGTCACCTCATTGGTTTGCAGCTTTGCATCATCATCAAGTGAGTGATAAAGGGTAAGTAGCTGAATAAACACTACATTCAGGTTAATTACTGCCTCGTTGTATTCCAGGATGGAGAAGAGAGGCTGGTGGGATAGGATGATGAAGGAACTGAGTTTGAGATGAAAACAGTCTGCATTTCAGACTTTCAGACAAAGCAGGGCAAGATCAGACCTAATTAGACATAGCTGCAGCAGCACAAGATGAAAAGGCTGTTTTGTTTTGACGTGAAATTCCACCCATCAACAACAAAACTTATCTACAACTTACTGCGCAGCAATAATAAGGATCAGGTGAAAATCTATGCTTATGAATGTGCCTTTGCAGCAGGCTGCTCAGTGGCAAAGGGGTGTCTGTTTTGCTCAAAGGGACATTTTGTTTCGTCAGGTCACAAATGACTTGTTTGAATGAAAGAGATAGGTGTAATGGGTGAACTATCAAGAGGTGGTAAACCTTTCACAGCAGGTAGAGCAGGTTCCCGAGAGCAGAGGGAATGTCGCAATGCATTCCTCCTTCTCTCGGGTTGCCCAGAAAAACAGCATAAGCCTATTGTTGGCAATGGGGAGAGAGGTGTAACTATAGTAAATGGTTGAGGTAGCAAGTGCACTTTTTGAGAGGCAAGTTACTTAGCACTTATACTTTCATGTGAGTCCTTTACCCATTTAGAGAGTTATTTCTCCAACAGCTCTCGTTACCAGACAAAATAAAATAAAATGAGACAAACCCTAAGGAACAATCAAATGCCTATAATACTCCTCCAGGGACGTATAGTGTGTGTGTGTACTCAGTTCTACTTATAGTGACATTATCGTACTTTATGGTATTTTTCATCTCCTACGGTATATCTCCGTGATGTTATTTTAATATTATTCTTTTAAGGACTTAGGCCTCCAGTTTTGCTTTGATATTTGTAATATGATATTTTGTGATATGATCAGAGTCGTTATTTTTCATAAGGGAAGTTACCATAGATACACATATACACATAATAAATTATTTCATGTGATCATCATTTCCCAGTGCTCACCATCTCGCCGGGGTATCTGTTGTATGGAGGCATCTCTGATGGCATGAGCCCATCTCTCAGCCTCCTGGAGATTGGCGAGAGGGTCCTGGACCAGGGCGACCCGAAAGCACTGCTCCACCCTCTGACGGGCCACGCCGGCGCTCATCCACCGCCTCTTGAACGGGTAGAAATAGGCGGAGAAGTAAGCCCCGACGTCCGCGCTGCCCTCCCCCCTGTACGCCCGACAGCCTACACAGTCAATCAAGTTAAAAACCACCTTCGTCCGTCCAGGTGACGACGAGATCTTTTGGATAGTCAGGGTACTCTCCGTCAAGCTCACCGAGTACCTGACCCTGTCGTTGAGCATGTCCGTGAACTCTCCGTACAGGACACACACGGCCCCATTTCGCTGACGGGATGTGTCCGGTTCAGAGGCATCTTTCTCCATCCCGGACGGAGAGGGCGACGCGTCCCGCAGGCCGGTGTGCGGATGATTGTGCGGTGCGGACTCTGCGGCTGGCAGTCCGACTGCTGTGGAGCCCTGAGTATAACAGCTGCTTTCCTAGTTTAGAGTCTCTCCCTAGTGACTGAAAGGGGAATTTCACAAAGACGGACTGTTCAAACCTGGACCAGAGCGCGTCAGTCCTGTTGGTCAACATTGCAGAATAATCACTCAGAAACACGTTCAGCCTGTAAGGTTAATGTTTTGTTTGCTAATGTTAGGCTGGCCATTCAATGAATGATCAGGGCCCCGATGAATTCGAGGCCATAAGCATGGCACTGACTCCAAAAGTAGATAACCACTTGGAAAATGTCCATGGGAAGAAATACAGTCTCACTAGTGAAGGACATTGGCTCTTATCTTGAGCCCCACTTATGAATTAGTCTAGAGAATGCAATCATGTGTGTTTTTCAATATTGCGCATTGGACATCAGGTAGTAATTAAACTATAGTTTTTCAGACCAGTTTTCTGGTCTGATTAACACACTGTATATTAGACCACATAAAACACATGCCATAAGTTGTTTTAATTTTCCAAGATGCCATGCTGCCAACTATACACAGGGTAGTTTGGTTGGTACACCGGCCAATAGTGCGCATGTCCCAAAAGAAAAGCGCTATAATATCCCTACAGGGACATTATACAGGGATATTCCTGTAGGGACTTGCCGTGTTTCTGTGGTTCAATAGTGAGTTCATATCAACCTTATCGTACTTAGGTTTTTTTTTATCTTCTACTTTACCACTATATGATTTTTTGTGGTATATGCTCTATTTTGACATAGAGAAACTGTATGATATTTTAAAGGTCTGCTGGGACATTTGTAAAGTGTCCCTCTAAACTGTATCTGATTACTCTATCGTATTTCTTTTTCACTTCCCATTAAAATATGTTGCGTTTTGTATAAGGTTGTTATTTCATTATTAAGAAAATTAAAACGTAGCTCGTTAATTTCTGTCTTTGTGATACCATTCAAATATAGACTTAAATATTAAATCAAAAAGACTGATACATTGGTAATAAATTGGTAAAGTTCCACTTATTACCAAGTGGCACACTAGAAAAGTTCCACTTATTACCAAGCGGCACACTAATCCAAGTTCAATCATTGGTCAGAAACTAATCACGTGAGATGACGTATACAACATATAAAAACTCGTCACGCAAGCATTTCTTTCTTGATTCGGCTCTTGGCGAAATTAGATGGACGTACTGGAGTGTAGCCAACTTACTAAACTATAATGTCAGTAATTGACAGGTTTCATATTCCATAATGTATTTATATCGAAACATGGACTCGAATGCAGATCATCCGCCATGAATGGCGAATACTGATGTGAGTAGTGTACGAGAAAGTATTTAGATCTCTGGAGAAGGCTTGCTAACTGTTAGCTAGATAGCATGATTCAAGCTGGCTGGCTAGCTAGCTAGCCAAACACGTGCAAGAACTGGTACTGGGCAAAAGTTATATTTCGGTTATAGAGAATGTTATGACACCACTCACAGATTACATAAATTGATTTGTTTGGCCTACAGCACAATGATGTTTAATTCTAACTTAAGTCTTGGCAAATAGTAGAAATGGTCTAGATAATAACGTGGCCTCCCCTGGGCCGACACAACTCACGTGGGTGCCATGCTTGAGCACTAACGTCGGTGTCACTGATCTTTGGGTAACGTTACTGATCCAATCTTGCTCTAACCATTATTTGGTACGTTTTACAGGTTACTTGGGCCGATGTGGAAATTAGGAGGGTGGTCTGCCTCAACCATGGGTGGAGACTACGTTACATGTGGAGGAAGAGGTGATGATTGAGGTAACTTAAAGTTGGCCAGTGCTGATACATGGGTTTATACTTGATGCTCCGCAATGCCTGTGATGAGTTTGTTATCCCTGTCTGAAGAACAAATGTGGAAAACGAATGGTATCTGATTACTTGCTGTAGACTGACACCTGAGGTTACATGGCAACAAAGATCTGTTTAGTAATCAAATGCGGTGTTACAGGTTGCTGATGCTTCCTTTCCACTTCTACGTTGTGTGCAGAGGCAAAATAGAACGGTATGTACCAGTTTCCTCCGTGATCCAGTTTGCTGTGGCTTCGGTGATGAAATTGCTGCATAGGAAGTGCCGTCTGATGCGATAACTGACGATGGCAAAAGCTGTTCTGAGAAATGCCCTAACCCGTTAGTCCAGAGTTTTGGCATGCATGAGTCTTGCATCTCATAAGCCAAATTTAATATGAAATGTTTGTTTACAGGTGATGACGTGAACACAAGCCTGTGAGACAGGCCCGTGGCCCCAAACTGACATAAGCAGGTAACTGCTGCAGGACTCAAATCTGTAACTTTATTTGAACAGTCAAGCCAGTGATGATAAAAGTTATCCCTGTCTGAACATGAGTGTGGAGTCATGGTAACCTGAGGCTTGATATGGCATTGTCACTAGACTCCCCAGACTGGGAGTGACTGACTGTAAACGTTTTGGCCAGACTACCTCTAAAATCCTAATTGCGTTTTTTTTTTTTTTTTGGTGTATTTGCAGTTTGAATCAACAAGAAAAGCGAAGACTCGGCACCACCTTGTGATTGCTCCCAAATCTTGAAGCCACTGGATTGTTACAGGAGTTGCTCTAGCTCACTTATAGAGCAAATGAAGTTTACGTTTGAGTAGGAACGCTAACTGCTATTTCAGATCTCTTGAGTCTATTAAAAATCAGCACTCGTGTTTAATGTGTGACCTTGTATGAATATGTTGTGACCCGACAAGTTTGTTCTAAAATGTTTAATAAACTTGAAACATGTATACAATTCCTGCTGTCATGGGACATCAAAGTATTGAACACAAAGTCAAAATTGAAGGTTGAGTAAGTCTTGGTCAACCTGTGTGGAAAGCTGAATTGTAAGATGATTTCTTCAATGTATCCAAGAAGAACTGCTCATCCTGCAGGTAGTCACGGTCCTGTCAAGACACCATAAAATGAAATGCATTTGAGCCAGCTAGAAGTTATACTGTGACTTTAAGGCTTTCTTAAACCTTGTGGTAGGCATAAGCCTGGTTACCTTCTCTGCAGTGTGCTTAAGCAGAGCCAGCCTTGCCTGGAGCTCTGTGGACTGAGGGCTGGCAATAGAAGGCAGAGGGGGAATATTCAGGGTAGCTGCCAGCTCTGGAGTTGCAAACCCTGAATTAAAGTCTGAAAAGATGGCAAAACCTTTATTCATTATCTACACATGACATGGTTTATACTTCTGGGTACCTGATAAGCTGAGTTTACCTCACCTGTAAAAATTTGTGGCAAAGGGGTGACAGGAAGGCCCTGTCTCAGCCTCTCAGTTTCCCTTTGCCATTCAGTCGTCCTTATTCTCTCCTGTAACAAAGTGTTAATGTAGTGGCACAGTTACCATACAGAAGCTCAATGTTTAAAAGCAGCCAAAATAAATGCCCATCAAATGGGAACATGCACCTGATTGAGGCGCTGCTCCTGCTGCCTCAGCCTCTCCATTTGGGAATGGATACTCTTAAGTCTTGTCTGGTGTTCAGTCTCCACATGTCTTGCCTCCTGCAAAGCCTGTTCTCCCTCCTGATGCTTCTCTGTCGCCAGCTGCAATCAAGATGAATGTGATCAAAAACTATATTGCTCTATTACGTCTATTCCAACACTGCATAACAGTGGAAGAAGTGCCTAGGTCCATATTCTGTTTATTTCCATTTCAAGACTCAATGTGGGGCTAATATACCTTGCTGAAGGCCTCCACCTCCTGTGCTCGTGCCTTCAGTCTCAAGGCTGTACCGCTTAGCCTCTCTTTCTCTCTGTCCATTTCCTCTCTCTGTCTCTCTAGAGCCTCCCTCTCCCGCACCACAGCCTCCTCCTTCTGTTTCACCTCTCCAGCACGAAGCTTCAGGTCTGCATGTTCCTAGAACAGAGAAACCAGGGGAGAAAATGTATTTAGTTGGTCTCTAATGACTTTTTTCTAATGAATATTACGGGCAGTAGAGGGCAACAACATTTCTTTAGAATATGCTCCATTGTGTCTGACGATGTAAACACTGCTCTACGCATTTCATATACATTTGTAATGATTGAAATTCATTACCTTAAATTTAATGCTAGTTTCAAATAACAGATCAATTGGTCCACTAAATATGACAAAGCTAGATAGTAAAAAAAACAGCTGCAATTAGCCCCTCTCATCTGCACTGTGAAGCCCACCTGTGCCAGGCTGATAATGGAGCCCTCTCTGTGAGCATCCCTTTCCAGAGCCCGACTGGCCTCCCGTTCAGCCCTGTCCTGCCTCTGCTTCTCCTGGGCATGGAACTGGGCCCACTCAGCTGCCAACTTCCTCCTCTCCTCTGCACAACGCTGCATCACTGACTGCTGCTCCTCCAGCAATGCACTCTGACAGAAAAAGGAGAGACGGGGAGTAATGGAGAGAGGCATTCAAGCAGAAAGTTTAGTCAGACGGTATGGCTCAATCCCATTGCCTGTGCTGATACAGATACTAGACAGTCTGTGGACCATACCTTAGCTCTTTCCAGCTCCTCTCTCTCCATATTGATGTGCATAGTAAGGGAACGCCTCTCCTCCTCCAGGCCTCTCTGGGTAGACTCTGCCTTGGCCTGCTCTGCTGTCACCCTCCAGCGCTCCTGCGACATAAAATACAGAGCAGAAAACTGGTATCTTTACAATCTTGGGGAAAAAAAAAATGTGAGAATGTGAGTAAGAATGCTAAGAATGTTTGTATGTGCGCAACTGTGCACATACAACTTAACGTACAACTTAAAAAATGTTTAATCAGTGTGAAGTCTTTCCCATCCATCCAAGGCCTATCCTGTTTTCACACCCTGACCTTCTCAAGTTGTCTCTGCTGCTCAGCTAGCTGAGTGTCCATCCTGGCAATGACTTCCTTGAGTTGAGCTCTCTCCTCCGCTGTAGCTCTCTGCTGCTGGCCCAGACGGTCCTGCATCACTGAAACATGCATTTACTGTATGACTAACACAGATGTAATGTGATACAGCAATGCACTTAGACAACCTTAGAAAGGCCAAGCAGATCATATTTTGTGTGTGTGTAGGTGTAGGAGGTACATCGAAGCTGCTCGTCTCTCTGCCGTGCCCCCTGCTGCAGGCCCTGGGCTGTGTGTTCATGAGTGCTCTCCACCCGAGAGGAGAGCTCTCCCAGCCGGACGGAGAACTGCTCCATCTGCTCGATCACCACTGTAAGAGACCTAAAGGAAGACAGTAGACATATTAGGAGATACATTACAATAATCTCAGAAGTCTACACCAAAATCGATTTGATCAATGTCTCTCAAAATGATACGGACTTGGATTTAGGCTGGGTTGCAACAACGCAGTTTAATATCAGTGATAATCAGATTCGTAAAGCTAAATTTAAACCTCGATGTAAAATTAACTGGAGCTGCGTTGCACAATTTGGTGTAGTTTTACCAAGATTATAGAGATTGGTTAACATTGGTAAACATTATTTTGTAATCGTTTGATCTTGACAAATGTTACATTGCTGCATCAACATCAGTTTCAGGCTTCTGGCATAAGGCTTTGCCCCTGCTGTTTTGAGTCTGTCCCTAAACGTTTCTTTTTGTCTCTCACTTTCCCCCATCCACCTCAATGATGCTGCCATTCTCAAAGTTAAACCACCACCAACCACTGTCAGTTTAAAGTTAACCCCTGACCCCAAAGTTTTAAATTGGAGTTTAAAGTTTGGCACAACAGGATTTAAATTAATTTAGGTTTAAATTGATAAATCATGATTTAATCCAGTTTAAAGGTTAATCCCTGTTGGTGCAAACCACCCTTAATGATTTCTAACCTGGTCTGTGATGTTGCACTCGTGACTGCATCAATTTCCTCATCCTTTAACCTCTTCAGTCTCTGGACCTGGTCCTCATGGTCCTTCTTCATCCCCAAGATAGATTGCCTGGAAGGCAAATTGGGACAAATATGACAAATGTATGTGAAACTATGAGATCATTCATTTATCATTGTTTTGTTATTCTTATGAACGTAAGTCACTTTGAAGACAACCTTTCAGCCCATATACGTGTTGGTAACTGTTGTATAAAAGCTATAATACAGTTAAGATTTACCTATTTCAGTACTGCTGTACCCATAATCAAAGCAACGCCCTCTCGAGTTGTATTGCTATATCGCTAGCATAGGTTAGCATAGAAAAAAAGTATATGTGAATGAACACTAGAAAAGACAGTTCCCCTTGGGGTACCTCTGTAGGTCCCTGAGTCTCTCCACCTCCCGGTCTCTGTCCTGCTGGGCCTGCGCCAGTCTGCGCTGGTGCTGAGCCTGCAGCTCTGAGCGCTCCTGCTCAGCCAGCCGTGTTACTATGGCCAGGCGCTCCATTAGGTCCTCGCACTCCTGCTGTGCTCGTGCCTCCCTCTGGGCAGCCGATTCCTCGAGCAGCTTCACACGAATCCTGGAGGAGCAAAGAAATATTTGCGTTAAGCATGCACACACGTAAGCTGCTTGAAGTGCAGAGAAATATGCTGAATATATTTCAAATGTGCACAGGGGCTGCAAATATGTAGTGCACATGTAAATGTGTGCATACGTGCACGCACGCACACACACACACACACACACACACACACACACACACACACACACACACCCATTGGGAATTAACTCCTACTTGTGCGTGTTCTCCATGAGTTCCACATCCTGCTTGTGCCGCTGCTGAACACTCTCCAGCAGCATCTGGCTTTGGTCTCGCTCCAGCTGCAAGGTCTTCACCTGGACAATAACACAGGAGTCTTGGGCTACACATATACACAGAGGTAACTAGGGAAGGGAAATTGGGGCAGTGTCTTGTGTGTGTGTGTGTGTGTGTGTGTGTGTAGCCAGTAGGGAGACTGCCCTTTAACAGGAGGATCAGGGTTCAAACCCAGCTTACATTATTCTTCTTATTATTAAGTTTAGGTTATTACTAATGTCCCTGACAGAGCCAACAGTATCTGTCTCTATCACTGTACTGGCCAGTAAAGGTTATTATCATTCCTACAAATGGGCAGGCATAGGAACAGTTTCCCAAACATGGTCATAACGGCTTCCACGTACCTGTCCCTCCAGCTGGATGATGCGAGCCTGTAAAGCCTGATAATCTCCAGATTGTTGCTCCTTCTCTTTTAGTCTCTGCAGGGATCCTGCATCCACAGCACCCCCTAGACCCATCATCTTTAGGGAAAGAGTAGCCAAGTCAAGAACAAACCGGATGAATGTGCTCTCATTTTGAATAAATTCACTAGTGGAGAGACTCTTGTATTTCTTACCTGCTGTTGTAGTAACAGTTGTCGCAGACTGTCTGCTGAAAGTGTCACCTGTTTAGGAGACAGGGAAGGATTTAAAAACACCAAATCATCATTATAAAAATCATCATTGTAAACATTAATAAACACACCATTAATGTTATAGAAGCAAGAATACCTGTTGTTGGACAGCAGTTGCTGTGTTTGGCAGTGTTTGGCTTTGTTGTGGCACTGCTGAAAAGAAAATGACAGTGAGTCATATGTTGACACTGAACTAGAGCAACAGTAGAAAATGCTACTTTATCTAAAATGTAACAATCTCCTATTTCAAGTTTCCCTAAGATTACCTACGCCACAAAGAGCCAGGCAGTATAATAGTAGACATGGGGCTGGACAGCAGCTGCCTCTGCAGGGGTTCATTGTTTTCAGGCAGCTCAGCAGCCTGACTGGGCCCTCCTTGTGCCCTGGGGTCCTGCAGTAATGGCAAGTGGTGGGGTTGGGATTGAGACTTAGGGTGAGGCTGGGGGTAGCTAATGCTAGCAGCAGAAGTTGGTGTGGGACCAGCATCTTGGTGGTGGCGGCCTGCGGCATGAGATGAGGGCAGAGTTTGCGCAAGGTCTACCTTAGCAGAGAAAGCTGTTGATGAAGGGGATATTGAGGCAGGGTGGGGGTAAGGGGCTGGCCGCAGAGTGGGTGTATACTGGATGACTATCGAGGGGGATTGTGGTGCAGACGAGGGGACTGTGGGGGTGGTGTCTGTACAAAAAGAGTTGATGATTCAGTTGAAGTGTTGGTAAAAGATGGGCCAGTGTTGCCCTCTCAATAACAGTTTGGAGGGTCACTGAGTGCACAACATGCTGTCTGATGTTCAATTTGTCAAAACGCCTGAATATTTTCTCTGATTTGATGGGTGATTGATCCCTAGTGAAAGTGCAATTGGTCTCTTCTGTTTCTGAGGGAAAATCAACTGGCTCAGGAGAGGCAGATTACTAGGCGGGCAGAGTTACGAGGAAGGGACTTGGCTTGGAAAAATAAAACATGGCTGACGTAAAACAATAGAATTTTTATTAACCAGATGTTGAATGGAATGTGGAGATGAAATTAATCTCCATTGTGCTGCAAGAGTAGCTACTCGGATGATCGCTTTATAAAAGGGGTGAATACCTTGCTTGGTCCTCTCATCTCTGACTGGGGTCGAGTGAGCAGTGGAGCTGGCCTGTCTTCGAGAAATGTCTCTGCAAGACACATGAAAGTCTCAATTGTTTAGATGAATTTCACACCTCTAGAATAACTACAGTATATACATTTACATGAGCAGCATCCTACCCAGGTTCCTTGATGGATATCAATGTGTCCTCTTTGCTCCTGGGAGTTGATGAAGAAACTTGTTTACTGAAAAACACAGCAGATAATCGGTCACTGCTGAGAAACAAGAGTGGTTAATTTGTTTTCAGTTACATCTGTGGTAGTATGTCATAGTGCATCCATTTCTTCTGATGTTGCGTGTGGCTTCTACAGTACCTAATAAAAGACTCCAGATCCACCTCTTCTCCCAGGCCCAAAGAGTCTTCCTGCTTGGACTTCCTTGGCTCTGAGTTTGACGTTGCTGTTGCCTTCTTCCTGCTCAGCGCTCCTGTTAGCCAGTCGTCCTCCTCCTCTTCTTCTTCTTCTTTCCTCGGGCTCAGGGATACCTCTGGCTTGGGCAATTTGGAGAGGGTGGTGGCTGGATCTGAGGTCTCTGCTGCTGTTTTAGCATCATGTCTGGCACGACTACCAGTCAGGGAAGGTCTTCTCTCTACTGAAGGAGAGGACGGAGGATTTGGAGTCTCTGGTGAAGTTTTGGGCTCTTTCGTGTCATCCTCTAGATAATTATTCTCATCATTTGTCTTGAGGCCCAGCCAGTCAGCTGAGTTCCGGGGGCGAGTGGAAGTGGGGGTGGGGGGCGTGGGCGTGGCAGGGGTGGTGGACTTTGCTTTCCTCTCAGGGGTAGAGGCACTGATATCCTCTGTGGAGAATCTGAGCGAACAGTATTTATTAAAATCTTGCTCAATCAAACATGTAAACCTTTTTTGAAAAACAAACTAACAAAGCAACCACAAGCATGCACTCCTCAAGGGCAGGCATAGAGCCTACTGTAAAATGCAGAGGCTGGACACACACCTGACGGACTGTCTGCGTGACTGGCGTCCTTCAGGAGTGGATGCCAATGTGGGCTGATAGGAGCCGAATGTTAGGTCATCTTCTAGAAAGGGTTCTGATGAAAAGGAAAAACAAAAAATGAGGTCTGATCAATTCAGTCTTACTTAAGTGTACTCGCTCACAGCTATGCTAAGCTAAAAGCCATGGTGTTCTGCTACCTTTTGCACTGGGGGTCTTCTCCTGTTGCTGCTTCTCTAGAGGTTGAGGCTGGCCCTTCCTTTCCCCCGTAGGTGGTCGCTCCAGAAGACGAGGGGACGTTCCACGTTCCAGAATCTCATCTAGCCTGGTGCGAGCTCTCTGTGGGGGCTCACTACTAAGGACAGACGGAGCAGAGGAATGGTGGAGACCACTAGGGTAAACGTTATTAAATCAATTTGCATCCTGTCCTGTGTCCTGTCCTTACAATATCTGTTTTCTGTTCCCTTTCATATGTTTCTCACAGTGCCCATTCTGTGATGGCCATGGATGATGTTCATAGATAAGTGATACTGAGACATTTGAGCCAACCCACATCATGAGATTGTATCACGTAGATCAGAGGGTTTACCTTTCCGTTTTGGATCTAAGCACAGTCTCCTTTTTTTTAGGGCTGTCTTTTTCACTGTTAAATCCTAGTGCATCGATTAGGTCATCCTCATCATCATCAAATGTAAGCTCCTCCCGTTTCTTTGGTGCATTAGCTGATGAAGGAAGAATATACACACAGTGGATGCTTTATTACACGGGAAAATGAAAAGCAAAGAATTATAGAAAAAATAATTTCAGGCTCACCTGTATCCTTCTTCTTTATGATAGGAGATACTGAAGGAGATAGCACTGATTTTTCAGATTTTGCCTTCTGCATGCCAGTTTTAGGTTCTGCCTTGGTTTCCTCTGGAAGCAAGTCATCAGGCAGGTCAGCCAAGGGGTCGTCTAGATCTATGGAGAGGAAATGAGATTCTACTAATGTCTAAGCTGTGGATATATTGTTTACACTGATGTTTGTACACCAGACTGTAAAGCAGTCAAATGACTAAGAAGCGTCCTATATGAAAATATTATGCATTGAGATACATTTTTAAATATTTCATATAAATACGTCCATATATTTTCAAATATTCAGTACGTTTACATTATAGAATACATGAGTTGTATACATTTTGGAAGAAATATATAAATATATATATACACACAGACTGTAAAGGGTGTTGAGATTTTGAAAATTTATTTCGAGAAATTTAAGGAGAGGGCACTCTACTAAAGCACTGATTGGCTATCCCAGTGAACTTTCAACATAGTGGCAATTCTAGAAAGCCACTAAGCCTGCAGTAAATTGTGTGGGATGGCCAACTTGGGGCTAAATTTCACCAGCTTTTGTAGCATGCACCCATCCTAAGCCAACTACCCACCAGTACACTAAAATCTATTCTTACAGTTGACCTGATATTATTCCGCTACAAGCTAAAGGCTACACCGAAATCTTAACCAAGGTACCTTTAGGGTGAGATCTTAGGCTGAGACCTCCACCATCACCACCTCAATTAATGCAGCAAGTTGAGAAAATATAATGCAGTTAACTGTGAAGTGCACATCTTTCTGAATGGGACTATTTTGGTTCTCCTGTTGCGTTATATCAAGATCAGTCACTGAGATGGACGGGCAAGGGAGGTTTACTCACCAGAGAAGGTGAACTTCTTGTAGCCACGTGCTGTGGTTGAAGGGGCAGAGCTTGGCTTCTTCCCTTCCAAGGTAGGTTCACCTGAGTGAAGAGGGGAGACACAGCTCTCTCTGATCACTGCTATTAATAGAAACATCAAAGCGAGTATTGATGTGAAGCTAATAGTGAGTTCCCTCTTGTTTTACATTACTTTCTGATTTGAGAGGGTCTTTCTTTGGTCCTTCATTATCAAAGGGCTTTGTTTGCTCAGGGGCTGAACTAGGCTTTTTCTTTGATCCAAACAGATCGGCATCCATATCATCCATGTCCTGTACAAGGATAAACAGAAACACAACAGCATTGTCAGTGAACAACATGTACAGACAACAGCAAAGGTAAGCTTTTCTGTTTTTCCCCCATTTATCATTACCTTCATGTACTTCAGTATGTCATTAGGATCTGCCTCTGAGACATCAGAGTCCTTGGACATAGATGAAAATAACGACACAAAAATAATAAACCAATTGGCAAAATAGAGGGAACCACAGAATATTATATGTGCAACCAACCAACCAATGTTCAAATAGCATCTTACTTACCTCAATGTCCTCAGCTAGCATACTGAAGAAATTATCATTGACAGATGAGCTAGAGAAGAAAAGACACATACCTTGCAAACGGGAGCAGTGACAATTTAAAGTTGGTAGCTAATAGTTTGATTCCGTCTGACCTTTTTGACTTACCGGTTCATTGGTCCACCACGGGCTGATCTCCCTCTTACTAGGTATTGTGGTGAGCAAATAGTTGAAAGAAAATACCATAACACATTAAACAACGTGATAACACAGTGACCAGGAGAATAGGGCTGTTACTTACTGCTTGAATTTCCATAGCTGTGTTCACTTACTTTTATCGCCAAGCGAGTCGTCGAATAAGCCTTTCTCTTCGTATGAACCTGGAAACAACCATGAGGTGGTTAAATCCAAAGTTCATTGCTGCTGAGGTAAACGTATCTGCTTAAAATCATTTTAGTATGCAGCACTAAAATAACACTAGAGGAACTTACTCTTGAACAGTTTGCTCCTCTGCTTTGAAGCCTGTAACGTTAAATAATGGTAAAAATACTCAAAAGCAACTCAACTGTGTATGCACGGAAATAACACCGGAGTGAAAACATACTACTCCAGACAAACTGAAATAATGTTGTTTTCGCAGGTTAACGTAATCACATTTTTGCATTGTTTCAAGTGTGACTGACTTACCATGTTGAATCTGTTAGTAGCGTTAAATCTGAGAGCAAATCTCATTAAGCGTCTTCTGTTACCATTGGTAACCACACTCCGGGTTACACATGGGCTGGCTTTCGTGGTCAGGATTCCTTAAAAATATCACTGTAGTTTACTAATTAGCTTATCCATCGCATCCTTTCATGTTCAAACACAATAATATTGCAGCGACGTTTAGCTTGTTAGCGTAAAGTGAATAAGACCACCGTTACGTACCACATAGGATGGTTGGACAGGGCTATACTTCTCGCCGAACCTAACGTCGTACCTTCTCGACCTCTGACCATAACGTTTTAATTATGTTTAAGTATGTTTGGAGCTAAACATTTGCCTAATGCAAACTAACTGACATAAATCTGCGTGATTTGCCGCAGCTCCCATCATTCATTCACTGGCGGCGACCTCAACGTATACTTCCTGTTTACAGTTCGCAGGGCATTGTGGGTAAAGTAGTTCAGGCGTACTGTTTAAGAAAAAAGTTCGGTAAAAGGTTGTTAGTTTTTGCGATGGATCTGAATAAAAAAGTTGCTTGTTTTTGACTTCTTCTGACATTTTAAATCGCTTTTTTCCTTTGGGATATCAACCAGTCTGATTTTAATTTCACCAGCAGGTGGCATCTGAGCTAAGAAAATTAGTTACAACAAATCAGTTACAACAAAATTGAAGTGCTAAATTAATTACTTGCTGTATGTTTTACTTCACTGCAGATTGGGATTGCTGTTGCACTGTTAATCCAAACAACAATAATTAGGCCAAGACACAACACAACACAAGACACAATGCACCTCCTTTATGATGCTTCAGCTCGGGGTTTCTTTTGTCTATTCCTCACAATGTGCTTTTCAGATGTTTCAGAGCTGGGATTAGATAGGCCTCTCAACAACATCACTTAACAATTTTATGTCATTAGTCAGTGTAACAGCCATTGTCAAATTTTCTAGACAGACATTTATTGCCTTTTTCAATCATGGGGAGTGGCAGATCAAGCCCTTCTAAGATATTTATACATGCAGGAACAACTTTCTTTCTTGCAGTTTCTTGCAGAGGGCATCTCTATTCATTTAGGAGTTTTTCAGAGCACACTGAAGACCTTAAAACAGACAATTCATCCATTTAGTTGGTAAAGCAAGACATGGGTGGAAAACAAAGAACAAAACCTTTGAACTTTTAGAGATGAGAATCAATTCAAAGGCAATAGCACAAATATAAATTAATGGCCTGAATCTGTGTCTGGCAGAAATCAGTATTTGACCAACCTTGTTGACTGCCTCTGACTCTACTCTCTAGAAGATCTCTACTCTTAAGGAGCAACTCCATCTACACTAGAATCATCATGAAGAAAATTATTGTGGCTGCTTTATATTGAGGTACAGAGCATGTTCCATTATGTTAAACCATGACCATATATTCAACTTTGCAGTGACATTGTAAATGGTCGTAAAAAAGAAAACAACAACAAAAAAGAAAATGCTGTAAATTCAGCTGCCGTGAAATGTGTTTCAGGTTTAATCTTCTAATTTGGAATTCATTCAACTGCAGAGGAAGCCTCACATTCCACTTTCCTGTTATAATATTGGGAGCATCTGCGGGAAGGGAAGCCGTGATGGAAACGGGCCTTATTTTCTCACCTCACTTTTTTATTCCTGCGGGCACTCTAAAGTCCTAGAGTGCAGGAAACAGAGCTGTCAAGTGCAGAAGTGTCAGAACAATTGGTGGTAAGAGAAGATTACAGGAACTCTCTCCCAGAGTATGTCATGGTTGGAAATAAGGATTTTCTTGTGAGCAGGGGTCACTGGAAAAAAGACACAAAGAGAAAACAAATGAAGGTTTGCTAACTACATTTAATGTTGGCAAAGCAATAAATTATTTACCATTTTTGATCATTTGGTGTCTGGTTTATACAAGGTAGAATGTAACCAATGAGAGAGCTCACCAGATGTGCACCGTCTGAGACGATGGCCCACTCCAGTCTTAGTTCCTGTCTACAAGAGAGAGCAGAGGGGAAGTGCAAGCTGGCATTCAAAGACATGAATCATTTAAGGAAATAATATACAATGAAGGAATAAATCAGCATGATTCAGACCACAGACCTGCCTCCAATAAAAATGATTCACGGAAGAGGTGAGAGCTAACACTTTGAAAGCCCACTACATTGCATGCAACATACTACATACATAGTCAGTTTGTTTATTGCCTCATGTTAGGGTCCTTTACAGCTCCATTAAACAGTGTGATTGTGGGGAGGTAATGTATTTATAATAACCTTCCAAAGAGCTGATGGATTGTTATTCTGTCTCTAAATCATTTAGTGTTAGTGGTGTAGTGGAGAGTACTTAAAAGCTAAATGTGGGGCAGGCATCTTAGCATTTTATGCATCTCTGCATCTGTAACATGCTCCACTTTCTCCCCCTGTCTGGATCCCCTTCTGTG
>OOFE01015591.1:0-16270 GCA_900323365.1 Monocentris japonica
GTGTCCAGTAATTAGATGTTTTGAAAAACCCCAGAGTACTCCAGCTCTTACCACGAAAGGTAAACCCGACTGACAGACTGTTAATGAAATCACAAAGTTTACTTTTAACACGCATACTAACATAAACCTTTGATCAAAAGATAGAACATCTTTTCCAAGCATGTGTAGACGATCCAGATCTACGGTTGGTATATTTTTTCAATGTTCACTCAGCAGGGTCAAATGCTTTGATTTGCAACTTGGAGAATTGTCTTTTTTTTTGTTTTATTAGTTCTGCACAAAGAGGTTTTACAGGGTCCACTCAGCTCAGCTTTATCTTAAAAAGTCAGTTGGTGAGAGAATCTAAGTTGGCTGCAATCAATAAATACTATAATCAATTACAGTAGAGATTTTTGAAAAGCACGTTTCTTTTGAGAGTACTGTATATGGTGTAAGAGATATGTGTATTCATATTGTCCATAGCAGCTAACCAACAGGGGTGTCTGCTTTAATTTTCACTGGACAGCATTTCAAACGGTTTTATATTGTATGTCATTTTTAAACTATTTTGGAACAGAAAACTGCTTGAGATTTTTGTATGACAGTAGTTTTAATACAGTAACTTCAAGAATACTGTGGAACAGTAGCTAATGGGTAGGAAGCTTTGAGTGCAATACATTGTTTGGTATTTCCATGTTAGCTTTCCCTTGTGCAATAGTGAACTTTTGAGAGCAATAAATGTGGTATTTAACTTATTGTACCTAAGTGGTATTTGAAAAAAAAAAAAGAAAATGCTGATTGTTTTCAGTTAGACAGTCAATGTCAGTGAGAGATGTGGTTTATATGAAATTCATGTTGTGTACTTCTGAAGTTATATGCAATGTTTTTTTTAAATACTTTGAAAATGCTGTATGGCATCAATAAATGGGTGTTTCATCAAGAGTTGTCATTCAGAGTCCACTAGATGAACATTTATTTATATTTTCCTTCATGTAGATTACAACTTTCCTGGTACTTCATGACAGTAGTGGAGTTTCAAAATGTACAGCTTGACCGGCACATACAGTATATTGGCATCCAGTACGTTATATAAGTAGAACATCTGCTATAAAAGTGGTTTATAGCAGATGGCACATGGTAATGGTTTTACAAAGCAATATAATGCTCATTCAAAGCTTCAGATTCAGTCCAAATTCTTCATTAAGATCACGCAATTCATAAATTACAATGTAGGAGTTGTGATTGGGAAGGCAGTGTCGTAGGTGCTGGTGTTTTTGAATATCATGGCACGATTTCAGTTTGTAAAAAAATATGTTCAGATCTCATTATTGCACTAGTGACGTATTTCATATAAAGCATAAATAGTAAATGTGCAGCCCTTCTTACAGTTAACTGACAGTTCAAGACAGTCGGCGTCACCCAGCATTTCAAGAGTGTTTCAACAGTGAGTTGTTGACAAAGGATAAAGGAAGGATAAAGAAATGTCAGATAAGAGTGGCTGGAGAGACCGGTATCAAAAAGGACCTGGGCAGTGTGTTGTATTGAGCAAGACACACCAGAGGCAACATGGGCATTGAGAGGGCAGGACTGTAGCTTCTGTTGGACCAGGGCAAACAATAAAAAAAAAAAAAAAAAAAGTATGGGTGTGACAGGAGCTACCTTTGACGGAGGGTGAATCTTTTTGGTCAACTCACGGAAGAGAAGTCAAAGTCAGCAAATATTTCTTGCTGCTCGGCAGTGAGAAAGTATGGTGTTCGCGGAAGCGTGAGGACTGGCTTGAGGCGAGTGAATTCCTCATCGAAGTTACTGACGTCTGCTGGCGCCTTGATGACCGGCACCAAAGGTGGCTTCACCCTCTTGGCCAGTAGAGCCTCCCAGTCCACTCCCTGTGGAGACACGTTGGTGACATTACATATCCCCGAAGAGACACAAATTGGATGATTTATTTATGATCAAAACAAGGCTAAGGCTAAGGAACAGATCCTTAGCCTTAGCAGTGTTATAATGCCAACACAACACGGCTAAATTTCAGTAAAATTTAAAGATGAAAACTAAAAGACAAAAGTGTTTTCTGATTGTTAGGAGAATTGACCAGGCTTCTCCAACAGTCACTACAGACAAGAGGTTATTCTGGAGGGCTGGATAATGACCTGGAAGAAATTGTGTCTCTTGACCTCCAAGGCGTCCTGCTCTCCTGCTCCAAGCCTTTTCTCCGGGTTTTTCTGCAGCAGCTACAACACAATGAGAGCAGTGGAGGGGAGTCAGTATGATGGCATACAACCATCTGCACTGCCACCACCATTTGCCATGCAGACTGATGTCAGACTAAAGACACTTTCTTTCTTGCCTGGGTACAATAAATAAACCAACAACACAACTTCACTGCTCACAACAATAGATCAGATACAATTAAATTAGATAAAATGATCATGATCGATGTGGGGAAATTGGGTCATTGCAGTAGCAGAGGAGGATATAGGTAATAGAAAGAAATACAGAGTATTGAAGTTTTCATGAGTTTGGTTTCTGTTAAATGCCCAGCCAGCCTATACTATTTGCAGGGTTTTACAGTACTACCATTGTACTAGTATATGCTCTTAAAATAATGCCAACAAACCAGAAAAAACAGGAAAAAACAACTATAAATAAATAAGAGTACATGTGCAAGTTGTGATTCAGAGTAGGGATGTGTATTGTCAATATTGTTTGAGATTCATGGGCCCAAATGTCTTTATTTTTTCATTGGGAATCACAGAGTAGATCCCCGAATTGCGTTCTCAGTTTCCCGATGTGACTATTTTAGGTTCTAACAAAAACTGCTTTTATTTTGATAAACACAACTCTGTGAACATACTTCTGACGATTATCAGCACGTAGGTGGGCCACTGCCCTCAGACCAGTCAGTGTGTTGTTTTTGAAACAGAAATAACGGCTAAAGCAGCAACACATGCAATAGAAGGCCAACCTTATGAATGATGGACACGGATTCAGGAGAAAGGAAGCGAGGGTAGCGAACATCATCATTGACGATGCTGTCAAACACTTCTTCCTCATCATCTCCAGGGAAAGGTGACTGAAAGAGGAAGGAACAGTACAAACTCATTTGTAAAGGATAGTAGGTAGTCCACCCTCAGGGTGTTACAGGCCAGGTAGGCTCCTCGGTTAGTTTGCCTCCTCAGTTGTTCTCAACATTGGAAAAAGAATGCATCTATCATTGATAACATGACTTGTGATGGCTACTTCTATGACAAATTGAGAACCCTGATACAGTGACGCTATCATATCCTCTTTCAGATTGTAACTTTGCCTTTATATAGGGAATAATGGATTATTGTACATTTCTGTCATGCTGCCAGTATTAAATCATAAAGCTGGCCCCCTGTAGGCAGTTTACTCTGGGCCTGGCAATTTTTCTGGGGGAATCCCTGCAGACTATAATTTCCAAATCTTATGAGGCAGAATCTTTTTTGATAAGAGAGAAAGGTGTTCCACATGGCATCCTATAAAAGCATTTGGTGATCTGATTCACAAATCAATTTGCAAACTGGAGGAAATCTTTCATCAAAGTTACATTTTTTTTGTCAGCATGCCAGTCCTACAACTAGGACAGCTTCTATTCAATCCACCGTGCCACTTCGCCCCAGAGACTTTGCGTTGTTCAGTTTGATCACTAACTACAGGGCACATGTTTGTACTGACCTCCCCCACACGCATCTCATAGATGAGGACCCCCAGCCCCCACCAGTCCACACTGCTGGTGTAGTTGTTGTCCGTCAGCACCTCAGGGGCCAGAAACTCTGGTGTACCGCAGAACGTTGAAGTGCGATCCCCATGGGCCATGCCTACGTGCAGTACAGGCTTACTTACACATCATCATAGACGCACACAGTTAAGCTTGTCATATAATCGTGTTTTGCAAGAAGAGGTACTTAAAGTGAGTGAAGGGACCAAATGTGGCAAATCACAGTTTGTAGGATATAAGTATTCCTGTCACTGAGGATGTGAAAATCGCTGCGCAGACCCATCACCTTGTTACTTAAGGTTGATAACGGGGATCCCTAGGGACATTTGAACTAAAAAGTATACATTTTATTTACTTGTAGGTAAAAGGTGTTCACATTAGAGACCTTGTGCAGAGACGATGTTACAACCTGATTCCACTTGGAGAACTGGGAGAGGTTGTCGTGTGGGTAATGATATTATATGGAGTCCGCAGATCAACAGTTGAAACACAAGCTCAACTATTTCCTTCTCTGATCATTTACCTTCCTTGCACAAGCCAAAGTCTGCTATCCTGACGAAGCCATCTGCATCCATTAGCAGATTATCCAGCTTCAGATCCCTGAGAAACACAAAGAGACGGACAGAAAGAACCACAGAAAAAAGTACTTAAGAATCAGTGAATGACAGACAGGATCCTAAGGTGCAGTTTGACATGAAAAAGAGCTGTTCTGAATTGGGCTTGAATAGGACTCACCTATAAACTATCTTGTTGAGGTGGAGAAATTCCAGCCCCAGCACCACACATGAAGAATAAAACCTTAAAAACACAAAGGAACATGATAAGCAGCAAAAACAGTGGACGCTGGTATTATTTCCATGTCAGCCGACGGACTTTGGCTTTTCAGAATGTGATGTGTCCTCACCGGGCCTGTTTCTCAGTGAAGATGTTGGCGTGAATGTGCGTCATGAGGTCTCCTCCGGGGGAGTAGGCCATCACGAAGCACACGTGATCTGCGGTCTGGAAACAGCCGTGCAGGTTCACCAGGAAGGGATGGCGTGAAGCGTTGATAGTTTCAAAGATCCTCCTTTCGCACATGAGGCTGAAGAGGACCGTGCACAGACAGCATGCACATGAACATATTTGGTAATAATTTGGTCTGATTTCTTTCTTCTATCTATCTATTCTTCTATCTATCACTAAACCACTGAGATGACTCAAACGGACTAAGCGTTGAGTTTGCTTCTCACCTGTCAACTTCGTCCCGCGTCACAATGTCTCCTTTCTTCAGGGCTTTGATGGCGTACAGTTTGCCTGACTTCTTATACTCTGCCAGCAGCACCTTGATGCAGTTAGAAAGGTAAGAGGTAGATGTGAGGCGCAATAAACCTATCATGTCCAGCTATTCTTTAATCTTCGATAATCTTACAAATCATTTCTCACTGTTTGAGTCATCAGAGACCTTTGCTTTGGGTCACTGGATAATAACGCTAAGCTGAAGGAGCCGATAAAATCAATATGAAAAACTCTTGTATGTTGTATAACCCTCTGGTATTCAAAAACTGAATGCACAGGAGAAGTCGGATAAGTACTTTTCCAAAGTGGCCTCTTCCCAGAACTGAGATGCAGTTGAAGTCTTCCATCTGCAGCCTTTCTTTACTCCTGCACAGAAAAAGCAGAAGAAGATGTGAAGCCAAATTAAAATGGTGGCATCTCAAAATAGTCATAGTTTTAGTGCTTTGAAACGTCAGAACGAGTGGCCTCCTTCCAAGCTTTCCTGCAAGCGCAGTTTGATAAATATCTAAAAATAAAAATGGCAACAAAATGCATACAAGTCCCAACATTAATACACAAAGGATAGCCACGTCTTACCAGCAAGGAAATTATTAATGGTAGTGAATCATTATCACTCAGTGAATAGAGGAGACTGACTAGTCAATTCTCAAAAATATATTCCTACACAGTATGACTCACCTTGGAGTGGGATGAATTATAGGTTGTCCCTTGGGCTTTTGGCTTTTGTTCTCCGTGGCATTCCCTGTAGCAGACTGCTTTTTGTGGGAGGCAAACAGTCAATAGAGGAGAACCAACACAAGAATTAAATGAGCCAAAGTGAAAAATGCAGATATAAACTCCTATATTTGCACAAGCAACAGAAAAAAATATCATTTTTTCCAATGCTGACATGGTTTAAAGTACAACACTGATACAATATTGAGTACATACCAATTGAATGTGCTTACCAAAGGAGTGTTTTCAGTGGTCCTCCCCACGCTGTGATGTGGAGGTTTAATGGGCGGTTCTCTGGTGAAATTCAATTTCACCACAGCAGATTCTCTGAAAGGCCATGTGAACCAACCACTGTTTTTACTAACAGAATTTAAGGCTGCGCTGTTGCTAGCTTAGCTGGCTAGCTTCAGCGAAGCACTCGGATTGTCCAAATGGTCAAAATCCAGACTATGAATGTTGCTGGACAACCCGGATTAACGCAAAAGACTCCCTTAAACAATATCTCAGTTGTTCACATTTGGACCTTACCCTAGTGGAGGAGTGGTGGATATGGGGGCAGCATTAGAGCCCGTTAATGGGGGGCTCATGGCTTCCAGCGAGCTACAGGGAGGCAGGATAGTCATCATCAGACGACCCCAAGTGGCAAAGTTCATGTTCATCTGGGCAGCCCGCAAGAAATCCTTCCCTATAGAAGAGACAAATGGAGACAGCTGTGTTGTTGCTCATGAACTGCACTAGAAGCTTTTCACAGGTGAAAATGAAAAAGAAGTTCTGTTTTAGGCAATTTCTCAATGACCTCAATAGTTATGTAATGGCTACGAGCCCCCAAAGGACTGTTCATGCAGCATTTAGTGACAACATGATAGCATAATTGAAATTGTGTATGCTTTCTTAATGGGTTGGAGAAAAGTGATGTTACCAAAATGTACACCGAGAATGAAAGGGAACAGCATTATTTACGACAACACCAGAGTCGACCTCGAACAAATCAGTCGACCTCAACAAGGATACTAATACAGAAATATTCTCCCGTCGACGACCATGTGTCCCTGCCTTTTTTGCTTGCTTTGCACTGGTGTAATGATACTAAATGGGTTAGCTTAAAGGTCCCATATTATTCATTTTTCATGACTTTGTTTTCAAATATACTATGACTCAGGATGAGAATAATGTTCTTTATGATGTTTTGGAAATAAATGTTTAGCTAAAAGTTGAATTGAATTAGTCTTTAAGTTCATTTGATTTCACCAAGTCTTCACAGGCTGGGCCCTGATTGGCCAACAACACCAGCTCCTCCAATTCAATAAGGTAAACCTGCCGAGTGGAGGCTTTCCAGTTCAAATGCTGCAAACTGGCAGCAATTCTGATTGGACAGATTTCAGGAATTCTTTAGTGAGGGAAGCCAATCAGGACCAAGTTGCGTTGATGCGTTTACTGGAGTTGGTCTGAAGTGATGAAAAGATGTTTAACTTTAAGATGAACTTTAAATGTAACTTTTTCGGGAATTGGGGACTTATGGGACCTTTAAAAGTGCATCCCTTGCATTAGGCTCTGCAGGCATGCCAAGGCAGACTATAAAAGGTAATAGCATCATTTAGAGGTATGACTCCATCTGGAAGGCCTTGGAGGGATCAGTAAAACTGTCTTGGACAACAAGAGATTAAAATCTGAGGAAAAAAATGCTGTAATGCAGTGACAACAAATGTTGCTACCTTTTTCTTTGGGGAAAATTCTTCTCTGCCTCTGTAGTTTGGGACGCCGCTCAATGACAGGGTTGATAAAAGTCACCTGCAAATCAGTAGAAGGGCTGATTATGATCAGGGTACAGGACCATCAGAAATAGCGAGTTCTGCGGTTACATGATATTTGTGCCAACATTACTGCTTGCCGTTGTTTAAGTCACTACAACACTAGTGTTTCTCTGTCGTTCATACCCCACTGCTTGCACCCAAGACACCCAACCACTGGCTGGTAACCTATGAGTAAATGAGCTGTTCATAGGCTAGATGTGAAAGTGAGAACCTCGATGAAGAGCATGCCCTGAGGTTCCAGGCAGAGACACATTCCATGTCGCTGGTTGTCCAGGAAATCCTCCAGGCGCAGGAACTTCACCCCACATAAGGCTCGCCAGTCCCTCCAATACACAGCAACCTCCAGCTCCCTGGACTGGACCAAGGAAAACACACGCACGCACGTGAATAAACAAACAACCACACACACCTTCCACTTTCAAGTGTGGATTTTTGAACTTGATCTTTTGTATGACTGCAAAGACAAGTTTGTCCTATGGCTAAATGCTGGAATTTAACTCATTGCAACACTTGAGGAAAACACAGGTAATGGCCCAGAGTCCCTCCCGTGACGAGGAAAATCCATGTTTGCTTTAACATGTGAAGAATCACTGTGGAATTGAGAGGCTGAGAGCTAGGACACTGCATTCAGTATCGGAACCCAACTCTTAAGCAGCAATGCTGGGTTTTTATGGGTAAGGCCGATTAGTGCAAATGTCAAAGGATTAGCAGTGGGATTACATGGGTAGAGTAGGGCAGAGTATCAAAGCCACACTTGGCCATTCTAACCCACAGAGAGAGAAGAGAGCTCTATGTGTTTTCGTCCTTGGGTTGTTGCTTGTGGATGGGAGTGATAGAGCTGACATTTCTGAATAAACAAGCTAGTGACAAGAGCTAGCACCAAAGCCACATTTTATTCAGCGAACCTATCATGACTGAATAGCGCACAGGGTTGCATACTGAAGAGAAGTTTGACTTATCCCGTTTCACTCCTACTCAAATGGCCTTGTAAGTCTGCTTTCACTGTCACAATTGTTCTGTGTGGTATATTCTTTAACAAGTGTGCAATGATAATGTCATATACTCAGTTTCATTGTTATTTGTTCTGCTTAGTTGGAGGAACATGTATACATTTAATATTGGAAACTACTAAAAACGCAATGCTGAATGTAATACAGAGGAAGCAAACTTCCAATCGATAATTCTTTTCGCCGGTGGCTGTTGGTTGCTTCTAATGCATGGGAAAGAAATGATAACCCAAGTATTAATGTGTGCATCAAAACGTAAGCATGACCCTGTGCATGTTGGCGTTTGCACAAGTGGTGAAAGCCAAAAGCAGCCTGTTTAATATGGGAGAATCATCTTAACCAGGTTTCTCATACACTCTCAAACAGAGTATGAGCTTAGCCGGGTTATTCTAACGACTCATGATGTTTTCATGCAGAGACATTAAAAAAAAAAGGAAAAAAAAGATAAGAAAATAATTTGGGTCCGGTTGGTATTTGCGCTGCTTGCTGATGGAAAAGCCACTGACCCGCTCCAGTTCGATGCTGAAGCTCTGGACCCAGGCCTCTTTGCCCAGCTGTCTCCAGTGTGTGCGCCCCACTATCCTGTTGTCCAGCTTCAATACAGCGCTGATCTCCGCTGAGACAAACACACAAACACAGCAACCAATCGAAACGGAGTGATACAAACTGAGACAGGCAGTGGTTACCCATCTAAAGACAGGGAACCAACTATAGGAATTCTTGCCAATGGATACATCTTTGCATGATTTACACAAAGGCAAGTAAAATGTCAAAACAAAACAGCAAAGGGTGTGTTGGACTGTCCACTCACAGGACAGTTCATCGGCCTTTGTTCTGCCATTCGCACTCCGTCCCGACAAGCCGGCTTTCATCTTCAGAGACTTTCCATCTGAGGGGCTCCCAGGAGTGGCTGAGACACTGGCCATACGACAGCGACCCGGGACAGACTCCAACAGGTCCTGGCAGCCCATCATATACACCTCCAACCGACCTGAGGAAAAGCATTCCACTTGCCAATTTGGTCTTAAGAAAAGGCTCCCAGATCAAAGCATCAACAATAAATAATTGGTCTGAGATTACTTAAGGTCTTAAGATGGTAACAGGCTAAGGCTCCACTTCATTCTATTCAGCAATCAGCTGGGTTCTGCTGGCTAGTCTTAGGCTAGGCTAATTTAATGAAGTAATGAATGCAACTGAAATGTAAGTAGCAACCTGTGAGGCTGGCTGGTTTGAAGAAGGAGGAATACGAGGTGGAGGAAGGGGAGTTGGGGAGCTCTCTGGATCTACCATAGGTAGGTGAGGTTCCCGACATGAGTTCCTCCTTGATAGCAGCACTTTTGGGGTGGTCCTGGGGTAGCTCGTTTAAACGCCTCTCCAGGGAAAGACGCAACAAATCCACCTTCTGGGAAGACTCCTGCATTCGTGCTTGGGCCTAAGTGGCACACAAACAAGCAGGTGAGTAGTTTGGGAGGTGGGCAAGTCCGTCTCTTGTCAGCAAAAACAAACATGGCATGCAGAGATCACCAGAGGTGATTGCTGACTGTGGCCAAGATTCAGTCACCTCCAGAAGGGCTCTTACAGATCACATTCTCATCTTGATGTGTGCTATGTGCATTGACACTGCATTAATATGGCTTTGTAATAATTCAAATAACACATCCAAAGATATATTGCATTTTAATACCAGGTGTAAATGGTAAAGGGTCTTAGCCTCCAGCACCCACCTCTGCAAGTAACCGGCGGTCCTGGATCTTGCGCCCACCCAGCTGTTTCACAACATTTTTGGCCCCCTCTGCTACAGCTGATTCAATCTTCAGGTGGTGCCGGAGTTCGGCTACCCTCAGCTCCAGAGGACTGATCATCTCCAAGGGGCGACCTGACGGTATGGAGACACAGGCAGTCAGTAGAGTGTTAAAGCCATTTCTTTTCAGTGTTCTAATTGTTGATGGATACAATGACATCAGATGCAGCAATGGAGTGACACACAAACTCCTCCCTAAACATCTGACCTTTGATTGGTTCACCCGGTTATTTACCCACCCAAGTCTACTTACCTACCTGATTTTTACTACATGCATAATTTCATCTAAAAACATATGAAACTGGTGAATATAGATCCTGTATTGCATGGTAAAAACTCAATAATAACATGTAATACTATAATAACAAGATGGCCAATTTCAGTAGACCTGTACAACAATCCTATCTGTTTCAATGCCAACTGGCACAACTTCGGTAATGGATATATTATAATGACTGTGTGCTGATGCTGATATGAGGCAAATACAACAATTTCTGCAAATATGTGTGTCGATAAGTCTCACCATCTATGGCTTCCCCTTCTCTGGCTTGGCTGACTTTGATAATCTGCATGCGGAGCAACTCAATCTTGGTGCGACTGTCCTGTAACATCTGTTGGGCTGTAGACAGCATTTTACGGTCCTGGAAATCAATAAAAATGGAAAGGACCACCACAGTGCTTCTAAAACGGTTTGGCCATGTGACATAGTATGCAGGAGCTGTTGAAAATGTTTATTTGCATGGATGAAAAATACACTTGCGCAGTGAATTTCATAGAATATCATATTACTGCATCACATAAGCCTGGTTGTTATATTTTCTGTGGTAACTGAGGCTGTCTGTAGTGATGGAGATTTCAGATTTGGCCTTTTTAATGAACTACAATTTACTCCAACTACGAAATTGTAGCTGCTTAAAAGGGAACCAATCCGCCTCAGTAGCTGGCATTTTAGCCTTAGCCCAGGCTTCATCTCTTTTCAATTGTTTTCACTCCATAAGTAAGGATGGGAACATGTTTGCTGAGAACTTGGAAAAACGTCTAAATCTAAATCTCAGACCGTTTCTGAGTGAACCATGGAGCAAAGTCTTGTTTTCACTTTTTTAGCCAAACAGCATTACATAATCACATAGTAAATTGTATCCACAATTTATCACTGACAACAGCCTAAAGGGCAGTTTGCAACAACCTTCTCTTTGTAGCTTAAGTACAAATAAGCCTGTTATGACTGAAATGAATAACTGATCTGTACAATGCAGTTACACTTCCATAATTGTTGTGTGTAGCCCCAGTGGGAATCGAACCATTAACAAACAACCAGGGTTGTTGCCATGCCCTACCTATTGAAATGCAAGGGGACACACCCACTGTCCCCAAGTAATCCCTCTCCAGTCGATTCCTATGTCCTTGCCTTTCTTTCTCTCCCTCTCTCTCCCCTGTCCAACCCTTTGCCCTTTCTTACGCATCATAGGTGCTTTCTGCTGCTGCCAGCAGCTACATTACTCGGCATGAAGTAACTTCTGCAGACAGACCATGGTGGAAAACCCTCCCCATCAGCAGACAGGTGAAAAATTATCCCTGTGTGCATAGTGGAAGAGGCTATGTTTGTTGAAATAGAATGGAGGATGCTTTTGTTCAACCAGTGACTGTCACAGGAGAGAGCAACTGACCTACTATTTAATACTTATTTTTTAAACTGCCTCCCCTGATATGGCTATTAAACTGAGTAAAGTAGTTCAGTGTCTATCTGTGTGTGCAGCCCATCATGCATTTACAACGGACAAGGCCCCACCTTGACAGAACTGCTGGCATAGGTTTGGATGATGTTCTCAGCCCCGTGTTTGACTTTGGTCTCCATGGTAAGCTGTTTCTTCAGGGTTTTGACGCGACTGGCTAGTGGAGATGTGACCTCTTCCCACTGACAAGGGTCTGGTGACATGTTGTCATCTGCCTCACACCAACCTGGTAGAAAATAATGATGTGGTGCAGGCAATTTAGTTTCCAAATATCTTGGGAAAAAAATCCTAAAAGTATAACTTTGCCAATATATTTCTTGGCAAATGCAGCCCAGTGTGTTTCTACGAAGACAAGAGGGGTAGGAGTTAGTATTCTTAGCAGGAAGATAAACAAAATCAGACACACTCCCAGCGAGTCACCTGTGGTGCTGTCCTTCTCTGTGGCCATCGCCCTGGCATTGAGCTCCTGCAGTTCCCAGTGCAGCTGCTCCAGCTTGCGGCTTGATGCCTTTAGCTGGCCCTCCACGTCGGCAGCACTCTTTCGATTGGTGACAGCCCGCCGCAGCCTCTCAGCAGCCTCCTTGATCTTTAGCTCCCGCTGGATCTCCTGCCTTATCAGCGTACGAGCATCTTCCAGCCGCTGCTGAAACTCGGGGTCAAGGATGTCCCCCTCAGCTAGACCCTGCAGGCGGCTGCTCTGAAGAGGGACATACCACAACAGCGTCTTTATTCAAACACTCAAAACTCAGGGTTTCCAAACGAGAGCAGATGGCCTGGATGAGACGGCTCGAAACAAATTAGTGGGTCGTCTCAATACTAATATGAAGGAAGTGGAAATAGATCTGTGAAGTGAATGAAAGGCATACAGCTGAGGTAGAAATTTACCAGGACTCCATGGATTCCCTGAGCAGGTGAATGACAGCATTAAACTGTGGGCATCTGCAACATTACTGAGGCCAGCACTAATATGCATAAGGGAGATCAACATTGTCCCAAATACAAAAGAATTACAAATTGGACCAGCGCCAGCAGCAATACAAAGAGGATCCAGAAGACAACTATCATAGGGCCAAAGACAACAACTGTTTGAAAGAAGCTCGAATTAAAAAAAACTTCACCAAAACAGACAAAGACATCCAAGATCATTTGATGAGATGGGAGCAACTGTTAAAGTAGTGAAGTAGTTCAGGGAGAAAAGTCAGAGACTCTGACAGGCAAGCCAGTGACAGACAAGCAATAAATTGGACTACGCCTCCCCCTTGTGGTTATGTATGTCGACTCTTTATTTTGCAAAGATTCTCTAGTATGTATCATGCTTCAACCTATTTTAAAATGGATCGATCTTACAATTAATACGGCTATGTTTTTCTAGGATAGCAAAAACTGGATCTATGACAAAGACATTATCAGTGAATGAAATTCAAACAACATGGACTATATGGACATGTCAAAATAAAAAAATATTGTTTTGATGAAAGAATCTCTACTGATATGTAGTTGACCAGTAATGGTTAATATTTGGAGGGTTTGGTAAGGGCTACTCCTGAACTGCATGTTGATACTTGTTTTCTTTCATTCATGTTTGATGAACAACAGAAAGGGTGTTCAATCTTATTGGAAAGTCAAAGCAGTATTTTTTTTAGTGTAAGAAGGTAAATATAGATTTTTTTAAATGTTGGGAGTATCCTCCTTCAATTTGGATGCTTATATAGCCTATAGCCTATGTCACTATTATAACAGGCTGATGAAAAACTCAAGTAAATCATGTAGGCTGTACAGTGGGAAGTACAGTCTATAACCTATGAAAGCATGATACATGACCTAATACAGCCTATAGCTTATAACCAATCTAAATACATGATCGATCATGTTTTCATTTGTACTCAATTTCAAGATAAGACTGGGGTTCTTCATGATGTTTTTTAAGAAAGGTAGTTCACTTAATAGGATATTTCCTAAATTAATTTGAAGACTTTTATTTTGTACTTTTTTTAAAAAGTGTCTCTGAATACTTTCAAAATTTCCAGCTAGAAGTAATTTCTTTGTAGTTTGGAATGAAAATACTAACAAATGTTAGTATTACTAACAGAAGTTTTTTGAATTGACCTATTATTCATCACATATATTTTCAATTTGTGTTTTTAAAATGAATGCCTCTTGTTGGTCTAAATGAGATTCGGTACAAAGTGTTAACTGTTATGTGTTTTATTATATTAAACAGACAGATTTAAACAGCAGTTAAACGTGATATTGTCTCCCATAGAAAGAGAGAACTATGAGGACAGAAAAACCAGATGAACAGGAAAATCAGGTAAGTTAGGTCGCGCCTGGCAAAATGTTGCTTGGCATTATTTAGCTTAACGTTAGGCAATGTTAGCGCAATGTTAGTGAGGCTAGCTAACTTTATGATAATAATGTAAACATCATTTTACGAGTCAGCACACCTGTGGCACTGAACTTACCTGTAGCGTCAAACCTGACATGCCTTTCAATATGTGCTAGCTTGGCATCCACACAACGTTAACGTCCGCTCAAGTTTCAAACGGCTTTCTATAGGTTCGAAAGGTGGGTTACGGAGATCCCGGAGGGGTAGAACAATTAACTAGCTTAGTTTAGGGAAACTAACGAAAGCATGTGAAATTCAACGTCTGCTAAAGCTGCTCTCGGAGTCTCGATCGGCTGTCTTTATGTTCGCGGGGAGAGTTTACCTCATGCTGTTCGTTCTAGTAAATTGAATTGACTTAGTTCAGCGGTCGACGCCGACTTCACGTTAACAGCCGGCAGTGGGGTATGGTTGGTGGACTGTGGACAGTGGCGAAACCACTGCAGCAGCCAATCACATTGTATCATTCAAAACACCTGCCAAGGTGGCGCTATGCTGCATTCACCTGCTCCTAGTAAGGTCCTAACTCTGTCATAGAAAGTCGGAAATAGAAAATATCGGTGCATTCAAGTGCTGTAACAAAAGCAGAGCCATTTTATGTTGCAGCGGCGTTAGGGAAGCGGTAAGAAACTGGACATTTATGAGCCCTGGCATTCAGAATGTGTTAAAAGAAATGCCTGTATCTTAACTTATCTGTAAAATAAAACCAGAATTATATGAGTCATAGTAATATTATGCCGTTCTAGCAGATGAATGTAAATGCCTCTTAAAAAGACAAGAGACTGTAGACACTGGAGAGATGAGAGCACATACTATATCAGAAAAAACTTACAAGGATTGGAGCCAATAGTGGTTGACACTACAGTACATTATCCATTTGATTTAGTTTTGTTTGGCCATTTGTTATGTCTTGCAACAAAGGATTGTGCATTGAAATTCATAGCGCCAAATCCCTGTTGTTTGTGCATCATCCAAGGTGTCATCCAAGATAATTTGTCTGTGAAAAACTACATTGAGAGCTGAGAAGTCGCATGGGTTTCAGAACAGAAAGTTGACAGCCAGGTTGGGTGATATTCATGGGTCGATGGTAAGTGACACATTCAATTCAAAGTCAGTTACTACACACTTTTATTTTGAATTGTTCTCAAGTCATATTACAATTAATCTTAAATAAAACATTAACTAAAAAGTAAAAAAAAAGTTAGTTATAATGCAAACTATTTTCTTTACAAATAATAATTAACCTCACACACCAATTACAAAATTACTATTATAGTGCTTCTCTCACCATATAAAATAGACAAGTAGAATCAATCAATTTAAACTGTTAAAAGTTAAACACTTTCCATTACTTTGTGTGTAGGTCACCATATAAATATCTAATGCTAAAATAATAAAAATTAAATAGGATATGCCATATGTTGAATGTCACACAATACTAGCAATAACTGTTAGTACGCACTGCATGAGGGGTGGAAGTAACAAAAATTAAGGGATAAAAGTGGAGGTGATGAAAATGGATGTGAAATGAAAAATAAAGTGATAAATTATCAAGTGATTTCATTAATTTAAAGCCGATTTGATTAAAACAGTCGTGATATGATGAAAACAGAGCCATGTTTCATCATTTTCCCCATCTTACATCCATCATTCATCATTCACAACACAAAATTGCCATTTATCATTTAAGGAAAGTAGCCTCAAGGGTGGGAGTAACAAAAAATAATTGAAAAAAATGGAAGTGATGAAAATGCTTACGAATTAATAATGGAAGTGATGAAATGTATGTGAATTGAAAAATAGTGATAAATTGTCAATTTGATTT
>OOFE01015594.1:0-10977 GCA_900323365.1 Monocentris japonica
CGTGCACTACTCATAACTCTACAGAGCTGCCTTACATTTACGAAGCTTGGCAAGGAAGAGGCCACTGAAGGGGGGGTTCTGAAGTGTAGGGGGAAAACTACCTACTCCAAGGATTCCCAAAATGCTAAACTGGCTTCCTCAATTTTCAAGCTTGTCGTGACTTTCCCTCAAACCTGTTTTTTGTAGGAAAAATTGTAAATGTCTACTAGTTCTCTGACATCTGGGAATTATATTTTCATGCTTTTGCAGATGAATACCTAGGGGCAAAATCCAACTTAAAACAATTTGCATGCATTTGCTCTTTTGTTAGTCAGAATTTAAGTCCCTTCACAAGCCAGAAATGAGACTCATGACCCTATGATATAATGTAGCGCTTCATCATTGATGGTGAACTGATGCTATGGTTCAAAATGGAACCATATCACTTTTGGTGATACTAAGGCATAACATTTATCAATGTTAACATCAATTCACACAGTGCTGACATTGTAAATGACGAGAACAGATTATTCTTTTAAAGGCATTGCTGCTTTTGATAAAGGTAGATTAGATAATGGCTACATTCTCAAAGTCCAACTATTGATAAGCTTGTGTATCCTACTAAACCTGTGTAATTTATTTTTATTTTTTTTTTTTAAAATCTCCACAACCTTTTTAAAATTGTTAACTTTTCCTTCCAGTGGCACACTCGGACTCTGTGTTAACGTGGGATTTTGACCATGAGCTCAGTCGCTGTACTTACGCAGGAAAGCTTCAATGAGCACCGCAATGGGCTCTTGCCAGAGCAGAGTGGTGGTGAGTATTGCTCTATGGTTGACAACTGGATTTCAAGGCCACATTGATTAGTACTGACACAGAGGCCTTAAGTCGACTTGTCTGTCTGATTTTTACCTCTCTGTGTGTCCAGCTGCTGTGGCAGGACCCAGTGGTGCAGGGGAGGAAGAGTCCCTTCCTACCTACAAGGATGCCTTCCCCCCTCTGCCCGAGAAGGCAGCCTCACCTGAAGGGACCCAGGAATCGGCCAATGCCTGGACATCTAAGCTCCGCCCCCTCAAGGCCTCGGTTATCACCCAGGTATAACATTTTTAGGAGGCACTACAACAGTTCTTGCTCAATGTTCAACAAAAGTGAAGGATTAAAGGAAAATTCCACCCTCACACTCTACACTGTCATATCATCAATCTGTGATGTTCAATGTGTTCCGGGAATTATTTTTTAAGGAAGTATTATAATTTACCTTTTTATTGTACACACTTTCCCTCAACCTGCCTCGTCTTCTTCAGTTAGTGATTTCTTACTTTTCCCAGGATGCCTTTCAATAATCGAGAGAATGCACCTGAACATGTTCCATTCAGTACCTGTAGGTGGAGAGTGAGTTTTTCCAGTTGAGAAAAAGCGAGTGTCACGGCCCTTACTCAAATCGCAATGTGACTTGTGACTGCATTGCATTATGGTCTACTGTCAGCGGCGAAATTGGTCTCTTCTGTGATGGATTTTCCCTGCATGATTGTTGAACCTTGGTGCAAAATGGTGAGTCAAGAAAGATCTTGCTCTTTGATTTTTAGGGACTGACTCCAAAACCTAACGTTTCTGTTTGTTTCAGATAGCTGAAAAATGTCCCCTTGCTTTTGTTTAGGCTTGGCTTTTCTTTGCTCATGAAGACAAGCCTATGTGTTTTTTTTTTTTTTTTTTTTTTTTGTTTTTTTTCCCTCCATTATTGAAAATCAAATGCTCACTCTAGCCATAATGTCAGACATAAGCAATTGAGAGCTAGTGTCCTTTTTTCAGATTACATTAGTGAGATATATGAATAAAATGGTGTGATACAACAAGTTACTTTTGCCTTTGGTAGATGCTGGGAGCACCTCTAAGATACGGACTCTGTGCGTTCATTCGTTCATGTTCAGTAATTGTCTTACCACAGCACTTTGGTCTGTACAGGTAGAGTCTACATAGTTTCACTCACACAATCTCATATACCATCCACCCAAGCACCTGTAGAGCGCTTGTTACTTTCAGACAACAAGGGATATTCAGTCACTCACTACACTTGCTAGTGCAGGTTTCAGACCCTGTTTTGACTTTCAGTGGCAGGGCTTGGTTTTTACTTATGTTTGCATAAAAGGGGAAAAATCCACCCTAAAAAAAACTCACTGTTGGAAAACAGCTGTTGGTGGTGTACCTTGCATTCCTAGGTCCATTGTGGTGTTTAGCAGTGCATTTTTCTCCTGATTAACCGGCCAAACAGACAATGTTTTGTCACATCGGTATTTCCAGTGCAGCTACAATAGTCACTCAAAAAGCAGGGGCTTCTTTCTAGACTCACCATTTTACGCCTACAGCCAACAATCAAACAGAGAGAAATTCATTGTTGTGTAAGAGACGCCAGTTTCAAAGCTGACTGTATCTTCAATAGTCCACAATGCAACACAGTCACAAGACAAGTTGCATTTTGCGTAAGGGGTGCAACTACGTTTGGGAGTTTATTTATTTATTTATTTATTTATTTATTTATTTATTTATTTTTTTTCCCCTCCACCCTTCAATAACTTACGAAGCAAACAAGGAAAATCAGTAATCAAATCAAAGTACATTGGTACTACTACAACCACAGCACAATAGTACATTGGTTAATACATTTGATTACTGGAAGAGGAAGAACAATTTACAACCATTGGTCAATATTTGAGAAAATATTTTTCTACTAACCCATTCAAATTTCAATAGCTTATTTCCCATATGAACTGGAGGTCACATGAGAGAAGTATTTTCTCAAATATTGAGACCAGTGATTGTAAAGTAAATGGACAAAAGTACATTAATGAATATATTTGTGATTATTGGAAGATGAAGAACAATTTACAGGTTATTGAAGTTGGAAAAATTAATATCAACAGAATATCTAATACCAAGGCCTAAATGGAACAGGTTCACACCAGTTCTCTGGGGGTTGTCGAAAGGCATTCTGGGAAACATGGGAAATCACTAACTGAAGTAAATAAGACAGGTTGAGGGGAATGTGGGTACAGTAAAAAGGCTAATTATAACACTTCATTACAAAATAACTCCTGGAATGCAGTGAACAAGAATAATGGATGGCTTAACTTTTTTTTTTTTTTTTTTAAGGATTGAGCATTCCTTTTTGGTCAGTTACAACTTTTGCTTGAAGTAGATTTGGCTTCTTAATTTCTTTTACCTCATGAACTAGGTTTTCCATGTGCCACTGGAAGAGCGCAAGTACAAGGACATCAACCAGTTTGGGGAAGGAGACCAAGCGAAGGTCTGTGTGGACATCATGCATAAGACTGGAGCCCACCTGGAACTCTCCATGGCTAAAGATCAGGGCCTCTCCATCATGGTGTCTGGAAAGTTGGATGCCGTAATGAAGGCCCGTAAGGAGATTGTGTCCCGACTGCAGACTCAGGTCAAGAGATCTGTCTTAGTTAATTATAATTGTATAAATGGATAACTAAACTACTCTGAATTTAAGACAATGGTGCCAACTGCGGTTTTTATTAATCACAGGCTTCCGCTACTGTTGCCATCCCCAAGGAGCACCATCGATTTGTCATCGGCAAAAATGGGGAAAAGCTTCAGGAGCTAGAGCTCAAGACTGCCACCAAAATCCAGATCCCGCGACCTGATGACCCCAGCAACCAGATTAAGATCTCTGGCACCAAGGAGGGCCTGGAGAAGGCAAAGCATGAGATCCTATTGATCTCTGCTGAACAGGTAACATATTACGTCAGACTGGCTATTCACTTCAAATGTCTCTTTAAACTGATTGCAATAGAAACTGCAGCACAAAGTAGCACTGTGCCGCTTTATTCCTAAATTTAAACATCAGCCAACCAACCAAAAAAATATACTGTTGTTATGGGATCCATTTTGCTATTTATGTTTCTGATTGTCAATGTTCTTTGTATCTGATATTGACTCTCATTACCACAAACAGCAGTAATGACAAACATGTCTTGCAGTATTGCGAGAACCTGGCAACTCAGGACATATAGAGCAATGATGTGAGGATTTATGATCTCCTTATGATAGGATAAATGGCCAATTATGTTAATGATACTAAGTACTGTCCAACATAGGAGATTCAACAATTTATTTTAACTTCTAAAAATCAGCATTTTTAGCTGATTTTATTAAAGCTTTTGTGAAGGTTATTCTTGACAGTGGCTGATTCTTGTGCCCATCATACCTTTTTCAAGGACAAGCGTGCTGTGGAGAGGGTGAACATCGACAAGGTGTACCACCCATTCCTCACTGGTGCCTACAATAAGCTAGTAGGAGAGATGATGCAGGAAACGGGTGCCCGCATCAACGTCCCCCCTCCTAGTGTGAACAAGACTGAGATTGTCATCACTGGGGAAAAGGAGCAGGTGGCCCTTGCTGTGGCTATGATCAAGAAGGTTTATGAAGAGAAGGTATGCTACTATTTAGACTATTTATAGTTGCTAGTTTGTATTGCTGGAAAGTTTTGTGTGGATACAAATTGCCCAACTAAATACAGAATCTATAAATTACTTTTCTTCGGTGGCATGTTTCTTTAAAAAGAAACATGCCACAAGAAAAAGAAAAAATACAGTCCCTGATCAACTACTCCTTCTATTATAGAAGAAGAATGCCACCACTATTGCAGTGGAGGTTAAGAAGTCTCAGCACAAGTATGTGATTGGCCCCAAGGGAAACACCCTGCAAGAGATCCTGGAGAGAACTGGTGTCTCAGTTGAGATCCCACCTTCTGACAGCAGCTCAGAAACTGTCATCCTCCGTGGGGAGCCCGACCGTCTGGGTCAGGCCCTCACTGAAGTATATGCCAAGGTATGGAACATTTTGAAAGGACCTTGAGCTGTACTATTGACCTCATTATTGAAATTGTGACAGGGAGTAACATAAAAACCCTGATTTGGTTTGCAGGCCAACAGCTATACTGTGTCCTCTGTCTCGGCTCCTTCCTGGCTTCATCGTTTCATTATTGGCAAGAAGGGGCAGAACTTGGCCAAGATTACCCAACAAATGCCCAAGGTTTGTGTAATGATGGACCTTTTTAATGATAACTTAAAAATTCTTTCAAGGATTACATTTAAAACAAATCTGTTTTGTTCTCAGGTGCACATTGAGTTCACTGAGGGAGAAGATAAGATCACCCTGGAGGGTCCCACCAAAGATTTGCAGATTGTGCAGAGCCAGATTGAAGCTATTGTTACAGATCTGGTGAGAGACTTAAGTCACTCTTATTCCAGTCACAAGTCATTAGTTCCAAGCCATGGTTCCCAAAAGTCAGGTTTCAAATCCCAAGGTTAAGTGCTGCAAACGACAATCAGTAAAAGTAGATTGAACTGAAGTTGTGTGCAAATACCCAAAACAAGACAACATCTTGCCTAAAAAAAGTTTTGGAAATCAAAATTTAAGATGTTTTTTCCAATTTTCACCTACGTTGTAGACTGAGGCTTAACAAAACGATGTTGAAGCAATAATGTTTTGTGTATGTTGACTTTTTACTAAACTTTTCAAACAAACTGATCGAAACTTTGGGTTTTAAGTTAATAGTCTTATTTTGGTCCTCCGCCCACAAAAGGTAGTTCCCATTGCTATGCAATAATCCTTGCTAGCATAAACAACGTAATGTGTGACAATTAATTCAATTAATCATTGCTAAAATGCAATTCGCTTATGGACATTTATTTGAACATTTCCGCTCAGTGTGTAATTACCCAAAAATGACTTTGTGTGTGTTTTTTGAAGTGCTTGAGTGGACAAGGGTAAGCAAGCTGGTGTGATACTACTCAGGTTCTGAGGCACAGTCCTTATATTGCGGTTATAAGCACTCATGGAATGCCTTTCGTCCAATCACATTGCGTGTCTGAACCTAAATGTTGTATAATGAGAATTAAGCAACCCTTCCAATGAGAACCTTTTAACCATTATTTTATTTCTTAATACTCACAATCTTTGTCACATATCTTACAAGTTTGCTTTTATTTAACAGGTGAGCCGTATGGATTATGCAGAGATTAGTGTGGATCCCAAATTCCACAGACACCTAATTGGGAAAGGTGGTGTTAACAGTAAGTACTGCGTTACTGTTATTTAAGCACTGTTACTGCCAGAGGCCGGTCTGTTGTGTTGCAGACAGTCTGACAAATATTGAGATCAAAATCCTTCCCTCTTCCACAACCATTTATTTATCCATTTATAAATAGTCAACCGCATCAAAGAGCTGCACAAGGTGACTGTCCGCATACCCCCTGACAATGAGAAAAGCAACCTGATCCGCATTGAGGGGGATCCCCAGGGTGTGCAAGAAGCCAAGAAGGAGCTGCTTGAGCTTGCGTCACGTATGGTTGGTACAAACTCTGGTTTAATGTCAAAAATGGGAACACTGTGTGTAGGCATTACTGAATTTCTTATCTCTCACAGGAGAATGAGCGTACAAAGGACCTGATCATTGAACAGCGTTTTCATAGAGCCATCATCGGGCAAAAAGGGGAGAAGATAAAAGAAGTGCGCGACAAATTCCCTGAGGTGAGTTGTTTGGGGAGGAAATTCACCAGATCACATATGTTGGGTTGTCGTATGTATATTTAGTTGTTGCTGACTGGCCACTTGTGTGAAGAAGAGATTGAATTGTTTTGTCTTTACTGAACCCATTTCATTTGCCTAACTCTAAAAATTATTTGTTCAAGGTCATCATCAATTTCCCCGACCCGGCACAAAAAAGTGACATTGTTCAGCTTCGGGGCCCACGGACCGAGGTGGAGAAATGCTCCAAGTTCATGCAGAAGATTGTGGCTGAAATGGTATCTATTTTAGATTAATTTTTGTATTTTTGATGTCTTAATTTTGTTTGTAAAATGTCACAAGCTGGACACTATTGATAGAACAGAGCTATTAAATATATCATTAAATATATTAATATTTCTACACAGTATCTTATCACAGTAGTTATCAATGCCATAACAAAGTGTAATTGAGTGTTAACTTTCTGTGATTGTCTTGGCCAGGTGGAAAACAGCTTTTCTGTCTCAGTCCCCATCTTCAAGCAATTCCATAAGAACATTATTGGAAAAGGAGGAGCAAATATCAAGAAGGTATGTTTAATAGACACCTAGTTCAATGAAGTTGCCAGTTTTTCTAAGTTCATCTGACAATTCTATTCTTTTACTTTCTAGATTCGTGAGGAAACAAACACAAAAATTGATCTGCCTGCCGAGAACAGCAACTCTGAGATGATTGTCATAACTGGCAAGAAGGCAAACTGCGAGGCTGCCCGAAATCGCGTCTTGGCCATTCAGAAGGAGCTGGTAAATGTTTTGCTTTTTTTCACCCACCCCATGTCCAACATTTTGGCAGATGGATATACATTTCAGATGTCTCCTAGGTATGCCTAATTGATGTATCAATTGTGTTCAGGCAAACATCACAGAGATGGAGGTGTCCATTCCCTCAAAGCTACACAACTCGTTGATTGGGTCAAAGGGCCGCTTTGTTCGCTCAATCATGGAGGAGTGTGGTGGCGTGCACATCCACTTCCCCACTGAGGGCTCAGGCATTGATAAGGTCACCATCCGAGGCCCTGCTGAGGAGGTGGAGAAGGCAAGGCAGCAACTGCTTGCTTTGGCAGAGGAGAAGGTTTGTATCTCTCACTAGAAGCTGAACTTCCATTGACCTTGGTTAGCTGGCTATCATCCAAAAAGACCATGTTAGGGAAAACGAGCAGGTGCTTCTTTGAAAGTTCTCTGCCTCAGAGAATTCTACATTGCTAAGTGTCCATCCATTCAAAATATTGACAGCAAACGTGTTCAAAATATTGACAGCAAACGTGTTCATAGCTAGTCATGTGATGAGATTTTCCATCTGCTATAACTGAAATTAAGAGCTTGCACTTCTTTCCTACCCACCTCCTTATTAAAGCATATTTTAGGTGACCTGTAGCAAATGCTTTGTTTTCTCAGAACACTGGCTTAGGTGTAGAATTAACACTATAACATCTTATCCAGCAAACAAAGAGTCACACCGCTGAGCTGCGTGCAAAGCCGGAGTACCACAAGTTCCTGATAGGGAAAGGTGGAGGAAACATCCGTAAAGTTCGTGACAACACTGGTGCCAGGATCATCTTTCCCACTGCAGAGGACCAAGACCAGGAGCTGATCACTGTTGTTGGCACAGAGGAGGCAGTGCGTGAGGCCCAGAAGGAGCTGGAGGAACTCATAAAGAGTTTGGTAAGGCCCCTAATAAGTTTTGAACACCGCTGGTCACTGCCAGCCAAGCCTTTGGTCCTCTTATAATGGCTGAATATTAAACAAATGTACTTTTCGGTTAGGATAACGTTGTCGAAGATGGCATGAATGTTGATCCCAAGCACCATCGCTACTTTGTGGCTCGCCGTGGCCAAGTCCTTAGGGACCTTGCTGATGAGTATGGCGGTGTGATGGTAAGCTTCCCTCGCACTGGTTCTCAGACCGACAAGGTCACCCTCAAGGGAGCCAAAGAATGTGTCGAGGCAGCCAAAAAGCGCATGCTGGAGATCATTGAGGACTTGGTGAGTGAACACGAGTTTGCTTTCATTAGTTAGTCCTTGTGTGACCTTAAGTAATGCATGACTACTTTTGAGTAACCCCCTTGACTTTTTTGATTTTCAGGATGCTCAAGTGACAATTGAGTGTGTCATTGCTCAGAAGTTCCACCGTTCCATCATGGGTCCCAAGGGCTCAAGGATCCAGCAGATTACCAGAGATCACAATGTGCAAATAAAGTTCCCAGACCGCGAGGATGCTCAAAGTAAATGCACGATCATTCTGAGGAGTTGTGGATGCTTTCCTTACAGATTTTAATTTCCTGATCAAACTTTGATTCATTCCTTTAGCTGCTCCTACTGCAGAGGCACCTGTACAGGAGAATGGAGAGGCAAATGGAGAAGTCAAGGAGCCTGTGGATCCAGCTGCACCTAAGAAGTGTGATGTGATTGTGCTTTCTGGTCGCAAAGAACGGTGTGAGGCTGCTGTGGAAGCATTAAAGGTCAGCACTCAGAACTTGATGTATTTCTCCTAAACTCTTTGCTTTGTTCTCTTGGGTTGATTACTTTAATTCTCTTTCATTTTCTTAGGCTTTGGTTCCTGTCAGTATTGAGGTGGAAGTGCCTTTTGAGCTTCACCGTTACATCATTGGACAGAAAGGAAGCGGAATTCGCAAGATGATGGATGAATTTGAGGTTTGTATTAAATCTGGTATGTTGTGAGAGTGTACACAGGATTTCATTTTGCTGTAATTTAGAATGATTTCTCTGTTGTGCCCCCAGGTTAATATTCAAGTGCCTGCTCCTGAGTTACAGTCTGATATAATCTCCATCACTGGCTTGGCCAATCACCTAGACCGCGCCAGACAGGGCCTCCTGGATCGCGTCAAAGAGCTGCAGGCTGAGCAGGAGGATCGGGTTAGTGTTTCGTGGAGCATTCAGTGGCCACAGTGTGGTACTTTCAGTCTGTGTCCAAATAGTCAGCTATCACTGTTGTACGTGTTGATCAGTAGGATTTTGTGACTTTTATTTATTTAGTGAACTAAATTTGAAAGGTTCAGTAGACACTTTGGCTCACTTCACCAAAGCAAACGTGTAATGGCTGTTATACTATGTACTCACTCATTTTGTTCGAGTATACACCAGGAGACCAGATGGGACTTACTGGAAGGGAGTCTTTTAAAGTTTTCAGCTTTGCTCTTTATTCACAGTAACCAGTTTGCATCAGCTGGGAAAATGTTATGCTGATGCATGCCATACTGTATCATAGTGAAAACCTTGACGTCTGCAGTGTTTCACAAGAGATTATCAACTAATAGAAAAGAAACAGGGTTTCTTGAGCTTGAACGCAACTATTTTTATATCAACTCTATGACAGGCACTCAGGAGCTTCAAGTTGACCATCACTGTGGACCCCAAATATCATCCCAAGATCATTGGTCGCAAAGGTGCCATTATTACCAACATCCGCACTGAACACGACGTTAACATCCAGTTCCCAGAGAAAAATGACGAAAACCAGGTATACTGTTTCACTGACTGAAAACTAATTGCTGTATCCAGCAATAGATGCACTTTGATCTGTTAAGAGTAATGCATCAGTGCGGCGGATGGTGCTAAATTACCAGTTTAAACTTACAGGAAGGAGGGAGAAACATACTTCTCAACTTTATTTTTGGGAATTACTGTCTATTTTGTCTTTATGGGTTGCTCATGATGCTATCATGCAATCATCAGACTATGAGATGCAATGTATTGAAATACAAGGCTTATTTTAATTCTAAGGTTTTGCTACAGGTTTGGTGTGATGTTGAGTTGGCCACTGTCTCTCCACAGGATCAGATTACCATTACAGGATATGAGCACAAAGCCACAGCTGCACGAGATGCCATCCAGGCTATTGTGGATGAGCTGGAGGAGATGATCTCTGAGGACATCACCCTAGACAGCAGGGTCCATGCCCGCATTATTGGAGCCCGTGGCAAGGGCATCCGCAAGATCATGGATGAGTTTAAGGTGAGACTATTGGGATATGAAGGCAAAAAAGTGGAATTGAAAAGGTAGAAACTATCACAATCTAGCCCTCTCAAAAAATGGTAAACTTGATCATCATTTTTCACATTGTGAAAAATAAGTGTTTCTTTTACCCATTGGTAGCTTGCTCATGCATCCATTCTGTGACAAGCTTTGTATTCTATCTCTTCTAGGTTGATCTCAGGTTTCCCCAGAGTGGCGCTGTAGACCCAAACCTTGTGACAGTCACAGGTCGTCCTGAACTTGTGGATGAAGCCATCGACCACCTCCTTAACCTGGAAGAGGAATACGTAAGCGTTTTTTTTTTTTTTTTTTTTTTTTTTTTTTTTCTGAACAAAACTGGTTGCAGTATCTACTGGAAGGTCAACATTTTGTTTTGAAATGTTTACTGTTCTGATTAGCACTTTGTCACTTCTTCA
>OOFE01015597.1:6930-17381 GCA_900323365.1 Monocentris japonica
CCCCCCCCAAAAAAAAAAAAAAAAAAAATAGAACAAAAAGAGTAAATGCTCTAGAATTCATATAAACCAAACATGCTTGGTGTGAATGCACCCTAAAAAAAGAAAACACCTCAGATTTCCACTGAGCTCTCCAGCAGTATTGGGTAAAACAGAATCCAGAACAAAAACCTGTCCGGTACTGTCCTAAAAACGCACCAAAAAAGAATCTATCAGAAACGTATCCTAACCAAATCAAAATCACATTTATTTGTATAGCCCTCAATCACCGTTCCAGTCTTTCTCTGTGAAGCCCAACATGTGAAACAATAAATGGTTAGTACACGACATCCCCCAGCCTTGGACCCTCAACCAGGGATAACTATGCAGCGTATTATTTCCTGCTTTACGATCATGCTCAGTAACATAATATGTGGTCTCTCACAAATTGCCTAATGGAGAGTGAAGGGGCTTTGAGTCATGAACTGTATGGTGACCTTAATGACCCCTAAAGCAAGTCAAAAGGACTCATTCTGTTCCCTACAGGGTCAGCAACAAAACAAAAAACAATTATATTCTCTATGGTATCTGGCACAGGCTGAATATAAATACAGTTGCACCTCCTGCCCTGGTGAAGCGGATTTAGTGAAGGAAAATAATTACCAAGCCCCCGCGCCTGCTAATAGATTGAGACTGGGAACAAGCTCAGGCGTTGATTACATTTTTAGCATCCATCTTCCTCTCTCCCCTACACCTGCAGTGTAAACTACAGTAATCTCAGGGCCTTTCACAGCCCTTGCTGGGGCCTGCAAGCTGCTGCCTGATGATCCCAGGGGTATACAGGTTTTAAATTGCCGGGATATGGGAACTGGAGGAGATGGCTGCCTTTGGCTGTATGTGACCTAACTGAACCCCATTGACGACAGAGGACCCTGGACTAACATCCAACATCAGCCTGCCCACATACCGCAGTGACCTTGTGGGGAAAGTTTCAGAGGCACTGAAAGAAAGATTCGAAGTCAAAGTGGGAGGTAGGCTGAAAGTTGTTAAACATGTTTCTCAGGATAGGACCCTGGAATGTAAAACCTTTAAATAATGTGTCTTTTAACACAGGCATTTGTCTAGTTTGGAAAAACATACTTTTGTGTTAGATTTCACCAAAACGTGTTAAAAACAACATTATGGTGCTATTAACATGTTGTGTTGAAAAGTAACATCAATGTATGTTTCTGCTTCGTCCTGTGAAGTGTATATACCGTGTAATTGAAAAGCTCTGGTAATCAACAAGGAAGGAGTTAAGGATTCTGGGCACTAGTGTGTTCTTTGTAGTTGGCTGCCATCTTCATACCATCTTCACCACCCAGAAACAAGTTCTATGAACAATTTGACACGAGTCAAGGCTCACAGATTCCTGCCACAGGATAGCAGGCTAGTAAAATGTCCATCCCTTGTAAGCGTGGCCTTGGTTGTCAACGTCACTGGACCGTGTTACAAACTGCAGCCATGAAGATCAAAGATCTCAAAACATTTGCTACAGAGACAATTCATTAAAGTGGGTTTGACAGGAAAAGGACTGGAGGAATAGCAGAGAATCCAATTTAGAGAGAACCACATAAGTGCTGCATGCAGATGAAACTTCCCACTTTCACACAAATCTTAAAGTAAAAAAGTAAAAAGTATCAAAAAGTAAGTGGAGAATCTCTTCAAATAGAAATCATCAGGGCTGAAATAATAAGTCCTCACAGTTTCATTTGCTATGATCACGTAGTTGGCAGGTGAAAGTGATTAGGTTCACACGTATATGTGCAGCTCACTGCAGCAGAATACTGACATACGAAAACAACGGAGAAGAAAGGGAGAGAAGAAGAAGATGCATGATGAGAACAAGGCTTTTATTCCTTCATGGCCTCCTCAGCCAGAGAGAGAAGGATTCCTCCCTTTAATCTCAGAGTTTTGTCTTTCATCTAAATTCTGTCTGTGAATGTTTGCCTTAAGAAGACTCTTCATCTCTCTTCTTTCTTTCTTTTCTCTGGGTCACAACATTGCTTCAGTGGCAGTAGCTGGAGTATTTTGTGTAGGAGTCTCCTTTGACAGAGGACTCATTTTCCTCATGTAAAAGTGGCAGCTTCGACACCTAGTGTAACAACCTGCGCTGAGAGTACAGTGATGACACTGAAGCGCAATATCATTAGTACTTCTCAGTTTACCAGACAGGGTTCTTTGTCAAAGGGAGGAAAACTTTACGCACTTTTCACTGTTTTAAAAAAGATACTTTGAGTAGAGAATTGAATAACATTTCCACATGTTGAAAGGAGAAGATCTGGTGGAGACGGAAAATGGGATGCAGCCTCTACTTTTTTCTTTTATTTTTAATCAAAATATTCATTGTATTAGCAATCATGCCAGGCCTGAACCCTCTGCAAGGCTTAAGAGGGAAATTAATTTTGTCTCTGATGTTTTCCCAAGAGGCAAGATGAATTGGTCGGCAATATTTGAGTCTCCACAGCCATACAATAGCAACAGAGTCTTCATTATCATCAGATGAGGCAATTACAGGAAGCTAATTTCAACATTGTTTGATGACATCCCTCAATTATCCTGTGTACCTTTCCCCCTGAGCTAATGACAGACAATGCAATCAGGTGATAATGTGGTCATTTATTTCCCTACCAACAATTACAGTACAGCCATTTGCAAGTCCATAAAAGGTAAAAAATATTTTGGCACTTCTTTTCCTTCTTTAAATTTTTTAAAATGCCATTTGGGACAATTGTGCGTGTTTGCACCTTGAAATGAAAAACAAAAGCTGTGGGTAATATGTTGCTCTCCTGCCGTGTATAATGCAAATCCTGTTTTCTGTGCTGTTCTTGCAAAATTAATTTACTTCAGGACAATAAGGAGTATTGTATCTTCTCATATATTATATGATATCACATCGTATCATCTTGTATCGGGTCATATATCAACCTGTGTAGTAATACCAGAGGGCAATCCTTTCTGTGATGAGGTTAAACAAATTTATTGCATTTATTCTCCATAACACTGCTGCATTAAGAAAAGCAAGTTTGAATATTTGAAATGAAATTCCTTTTTGGTTAATGGCTTAACATTTTCTTCAGCGTACTCTGTTTGATGAGAGAAGAGAAAATAAAAAAAATCAAACTCAACAAGAAGTCAGTGAGTGCATTTAACTCCACTGGTTGCCCTGGGGTGCACTGGCAGCAGTGGATTGATATTGACTCATTAGAGTTTACAACTGGAGTCCTTCACCCACCTCTCTTTCTGCCAGCAGGTAGAAATAGTACGATTGCAGCCCATTAACCAGAAAACAGAACTAATGAAGGGAGAAATTAACAAAAACACAAACAAATGAAACATGTTTTTTTTTTTTTAATTCCCTGTCTGGGCTTCCACTGATATGGCTTCCCTGTTACCGCTTTCCCTCAATTCATTATGTGCAGCTATCTGGGTCACACACATCTGCCACCGTCGGGGTGAGTTGTCATGGAAGGAAAAAAAAAAAACGTACAAGAAACATGTTTTGTCAAAGTTGTGGTTTACTGTTAATAATGAGGTGACCTGGATGGACTGTGTGAGTTATTCAGACCTCACTGGCTCCAGCCTATTTATAGAAATGACCACAGTGCAAACGTGGAGCAGGTAAATTCATCATTGGGGCTGGGCAGTTAAAAAACATGTACCCCATTTCAACTCTGTCCCTTCAGAGAATTGCCTCTAAAAAAGGGGAGAAAAGAAACTTATTTCCATCTCATCCCCACCTGTGCTCTTCGTGAATTTCATCTATTGCAACGAGATGGATGGCTTTCAGACACTACAATTTTATAACAGTGAGACGATTCTTTAGCGAGCGGCCTGTCGGCTGGAATGACACATTTCAAAGCCTGGGATGCACAGCCATTTGGCTCGCCGGCCCTCAGGATCCCGGGCCAAGCTCCACATATCCCTCCCCTCTCACCAAACACTGTCACTCACAGCACGCAAATCCGAGACGATCCGTCTCTGAGCTCCAACATGTTAATAGGCAAACCATGCCGGGCAATTTCCCCCCCAGTCCAGGGTTGTATTTTATTTTTTTTCCCATTACACTTCACAGGCTACAGGATAAGATATTTCCGAGGACGAGAGAGAAAACGAGAGACTGAGTGAGATGGAGAGAAACAGTAAGAGACAGAAACAGATTAAAATTAAATTAAAGCTGCATGAGGCAAGATTGTTGTGTAAAAATACATCTGTCTTTTGAGCCGTAGATTTGCCCAAAATATTTTTTTTGGTGCCAGGTATGGTCACTAACAGGAAATCTCCTCCACCCACAGGAAGTGACAAATTGAAATTTAAGAGCGAAATACAAACTACCTAAACAGCAGTGAGCAGGTATCCAACGTTAGCTCCCTTGCCTCTCTTGTCCCTTTGGTATCCTATAGGGTATAAAGAGATCACAGACCGGCCGGGTTGTCAAACGTGAGCGCGATGTGTGCAGTTCACTGGCGTCACATTACATGATGACTGGATATTGAAGTTCAAACAGTTTTCAAAGTTACCAAACGTCTCCAACGCGTGAAGTTGCCTAGCGCAGCTTTTCAGAATGAGAGAGAGAACAGCCAAAAGACACAAAATATGGGGAGATAATAATGGATGTAGGTCAGTCAGTAACATGTACTGTATGGTGTAGCACTGTGCCCTGGAGTCACATGCAGTGCAGCCTCACTCCCTCATCCCCTCCTGCTTGTACAGGCGAGTAATTAGAGAACATTAGGGAAAAAAAGTTCATCAATGTACCTTCTTTAATTAACAAAGCCCTGATGAAAAAATACTTCGGCTAAGCTTAATTTGTCTAGATTAATGAAAGAGCAATGGCCGTGTAAACAGGCAAATTCAATAATAACCAGACTTTGCAAATAGTTTATTTGCTCTGGTTGGGGGTTTGAAATAAAGAAGAATATATTGAGTGCATGAAAGTTTAGGCAATCACAGGAAAGCAGCAGTGTGTATTCTCTGTGATTGAATATCAGACACAAATGAAACTTTTTGATGCAAGATTATTATATTTCCCACTAAAGAGCACCGGCGTAGATCAGAGACTGATTAAAGCATGAAGTTGTCAGATATGGCAAAAGTTAATTGTTTAAACCCAGCTATGATGCCATCCATCTTTCTTCCCACGCTGTCTGAAAGATAGTTGAAATACCAGGCACACTCCTCGGTGCAGGGTTTTAAGGATGCAATTGTTTCTGTGTTTTAATTATTTCTGGTACAACAAGAAAAGATTAGACCACCAGAAAAAACCAAGAGTAGCGGGAACCGGTTCTGTCAGCGACGAAGAGAAGAAAGAGGTCTCATTAGAAATGGTTAGTGGTGCAGCAGGAGCAGGGAGCCATCTTTGTTTTAGGAGCTGCTGTCAGAATACCGAGGCATTATATGCGTTGAGAGCAAACTCCTCTCGTGAGTCTCTTGAGCTCTCTCAACTGGAATAATTAATCGACAGGGAGCATTTAATGGATAGTGAAAAAAAAAAAAATCCCACCAATTACTATCCCAAACACCGGATTAGGGCTACTGTAAATGTCATTGTCTCTAGGGCTGAAGGAGGGAGAACATGCTCATAATTGTCAGTTTAATGCTTCATTAAGACAAATCTGCTACTCGAAGGCTCCGTAAGCTTCCCAATTGAAAAGCAATGTTTTGATCTTTCCAGTTAAATGTGCTGATTTGTTGGTACGGCTACGTCACATCCACGTCAAGTGGATGAAAGAAATCAACTCTAAATGTGGGGGAAATTCAGCAATTCCTCTAAAACATGCACGATAAAGCGACTGTCCACGTTAGCAGATACGCTCCTTTATTGCTAACAATAAACAAGCAACACGAGTGGTAGCAAATGCAGGCAGTCGGCTTCTAACACCTTAGCTACAGCGGATAATTAATCACAGCGTGGCTGCCTGAACGTGGCGGCACTCTGTTCTGCAGCAAACTATGCTGACTGAATGGTTCTGCTTGGAAGGTGGTGAGTTGGCTAAGCATGAACGGGACGGACCTAGACTAGATTAATCAATCGTTCCATTCTACGAACACACTTCCACAGAGCCCATATTTCATTAAAACACATCTAGAACAGGTGAACGTTGCTCCATTTTCCGTCCCCGTGGTAACCAATACAAACTTAATGTCTGCCTTGGCTTTTCTTTCCCGGTGGCGGCCATCTTGATCGTGCTTTAATTAAGCACGGGTAATCGCATTGAAGTGATTTGATTTTTTCATTTTCACTGTATCCCACACAGACGGACTCTTACAGATGATGGTAATCCAACTCTCCCTGTTCTCACAAGCACTAATCTTATTAGTCTTAACTAGCGATGAGCTTTAGTTTCTACTGGTTTGATGGAGGTAGAAATGTCAGTGAGTTCTAGTTGGTACAGTCCGGCGTTTGTGGCATTCTTGCTTTAATGTCATTGAGCAATCAGGGTGAATGTCATCCATTCATTTGTGCACTTGTCCATCCATCCTCTACCACACAACCATTTTGAGGTTTGCGATTGTTGACTTTCTACTTCTGAAATAGGTTAATGTTCCACAATTGTTGAACTAAAATCTGATTTTTAGCTACAGATGAAATACGAACCCAGTCTGATAGACTTTTGGATGATCAGAGGAAAATATCTGTTATAGATGAGGCAAAGGAAGCAGGAAGAGAGGGAAAGTTCAATAAAGTGAGGACATATTACTGCCTGAGATCACTCCAAATCTTGCTGACGCCACTAAAATGTAATTGGTGTTCTGACTCCTGAACCATATTTTACATGAAGTGTGAAGATGTGTAATATGGGTCTACAGTAATTTAACCTCTCACTGAGAATCCTCCTATCCTACTAAAAGAGCAGATGTACAACATCGGTGGCTAACGGAAAGCAACAGTGTTGTTGAAGTTGTAGCGTGGCCTAACCTTATTAGAAATGACAGACACAGGTGTCCAAGACACACAGACACACTCTGCAGGAGTTGAGATCAAGAGAACGTAACATCGTCCATGGCAGAGAACAGGTGTTTCAGCATAGGGGAGGTTAGATCAAGACAACCTGAGTCCACCCATGGGTGCATGTGGGCCAAATAGAGACTTCTTAAAGTGATAATCAACATCCATATTTTCAAATAAATAAATGTCTGTTTTGCTACTCTCAGCTGTCCATTTATATTACGCAGTAGAGACTCAACCTATATTCAGCTCATGCAGTGGACACACTGTTTGATTGACAGGTGATCTCTCAGAGGTGCTGTGCAAAAACACCTCAGCCATGAGCGCTTGTCACCAACACTGTCCCCAAAATAAAGAAAAGGATTACCCCTTTAAATTAGAAGTCTACACTAATCTACTGCATGCTTCGTTGCAACCACTGAAATGGCCCAACGTGTACAACAGTTTCCTGAATCATTGATCAATGCCTCTCTCAAAATCAACAAAGAAACCTGACTAACCCGCTGTGCAATGTAGCTATGCAACAATCTATCCCACTGTGCCTTTTATTTGACTCCAATACAATTTGACAACACTCTGCCTATTGCATGTGAGTCCAAACATCCCTCTTGGAACTGGATTGTGCTCTGATAGTTTTGAGCATGCTTGGCAGTGGTAGATCCATTAGCTTGAAGCCATCTGGAGTCCCCTACGAGCCAATCAGGTCAATCAGACAGAGCTGCAGTTCTTGAAAAGGAGCCTCCTACGTCTCCCAAGCTCAATGCAATAGGACAAAGGGAAACTGCTTTGGTTTGTAAAGTGTGTAGACTGGAGCTCCTTAGAAAACAGCCTGATACGGGGGGGCAAATGTTTGGAAATTGCATTTGTAATAGAGTTGGACCTCCATATCAGCAAGTCAGTGGTGTCCACCACCCATATGATGGAGGGGAGGATCTGATTTTACAGTCTGTAAAACCTGCAATGAAACCTGCCTCACCCTGCCTTAAAGAGCTGCTAACCCTAAAGGAATTTCATTAGCCTGGGTTTCAATGGAGAGTTTCAGTGTGCTTCAGAGTTTCGGTGTTAATGCTGTTTCAGAGGCTGTTTCCACCCTTCCAAGAATATAATTCTGGGGTGAAAACACAACCTGATATGTTTTGGCATGAAAATGGTCAATTTTTTCAATATCAGCGCAAAACAGCAGCTTCAATACAAAATGACTGGTATCTTTATCGACCTTCAAAAACTCCTCTTCTATCTTCTAGTAGTAATACGATCCTTCATCCAAATCAAGGGGACACTTTAGCTCAGAACAGGATAGGTGGTCTGAGAATGGGAAGGGCACTCACCCCAAGGTGAGGCTGTAGCCCGCTGGCTAATATGACCCATGTTACAGATGCAGATGTAGCCACTGAAGTCCAGAAGCTCCACCTCCGACTTTATTTGCCCAGACACTTCTAATTTCTTTCCCTTTTGAGTCATCAGAAGGAGCAAAGAATGATGTGTTTTGTGTTACAATACGTCCAGTCAATTCTATCTACAGCAATTGAGAATGAAGAGTCTGCAGTTGCAGTTCTAGTGGAGTACAGGAGCAGGATAGCTGCTACAACTGTATGTAATTTGAACCAGCTGGACTGACACACAGGAGACTGAGGTGTGATACCTGTCAAATCTGCTGCCCACTGCACCATTCACATTTTGGGTGTGTTCACATGTTTTTCAGTGGATCTTCCATCTTCACTCCAAACTTTATCAGCATTAGAAATGTAACCAAGACTTCAAAGTCATGTTTAGCTGCTACAGCGCTGCTATCAAGAACGCAACATGAAATGAAACTGTTTTAGTTTGGGGTGTTGAGCCTCGAGGAGGTGAGCCAGTCTATCCTTCTGCTCACATCAGGATCAAGGACTGGACCTTGAAACACCTGTAGGGATTCACCGCAGCAACTCCCTCCCCATAAGCAGAGAGCAGGTAAACATATGGCTGGTCAATACGGTTGTTACAAGCCGGGGCCATATGATGTATAGTGGTGATAATAAACATGTTAGTGGAGGTGAGTAAGAACGAAGCACGCTGAATATCACCTTGGATTTGAAGTGTTCTTGCCTTGCATGGGCAGGGATCGTTGTAGATCGGTTTCCATTGCTTTTATCATGTTATGAGATAGTATGTGCTATTTTCCTTTATTTTTGGTGTTTTTAAAAGTAACGATTTTGAAACAAATGCAGTCTAAATACTCCCAGGAAAGAAGAAAGCAGCAAATTAAAGCCGTTATCGTCTGGAATCTAGCTTTTGAGTTGCGTTTCACTTTACCAATGATGGCTGGCATCTATGGTTTTTACATTGGCTTGATTGGGTTGTGATTGACAGAAGGTGGGTCCTAACGTAACAGCAGAGAACGTTAGCTATTGGTTGAAAGATTTATTTTGCCGCTGTCTTGCCTCTTCTCTAAAGCTATTATTCTTATTTATAAGCAGAAAGCAGAAGACGCTCTCTCTTCTCATCTCAGCTCTCGCGGCGTTCCCACAAGTGTGTACTAATATGAAATGACCATCTTGCAGGGAACATAATTTCTTTCAAAATGTAAAAGTTTTTAGCCTGATATTTGTGTTCTGATGCATCTTTGCCAAACGTGATTGTTGGCTACTAATTCACATTGATGGATTACCCTTAGCCACCGAACTAGATGTCTCAGGAGTTGTTTTCTAAGCGTTTGGAATTGAATTGGAGCGAAGGGGCCTGAGAGGTATGGCAAAAACTGATTTGAAAATATTGTTAATTGTGGCAATAAACAAAAAACTGCCTGCCTGCTTGGAACAGCAAAGAAACAAGACCATGACAGGAAGTTTTCCGGTTTAAATTCCCTCGACCGGCTGGGAAAAATTTGGTTGTAGGACATAATGAGTAATGCTCTGCCTTTCCTCCACAACTACTGCCAAGGTGTCCTTGTGCAAGGCGCTTAACCCCCAACCTGTTCCACTGGAGCTGTTCAGTGGATACGACTGCAGTTGTGCTGAGCATCTCCCAGGTGTGAATGTAATGATAAATAGTTGTTAAAAAGAAAAATTACGGATGTCCGAGACGCCACAGAGCCAAGGGACGGGAGCTAGAAATATTACAGATCCAGAAAGGGTCATTTCAACAGTGCATCGTACTTCGTCTTTGTCCCTGCAATCCCTCAATATTGATTTTTTTTTTTTTTTGCTGAGGACTTTAGTTTGTTAGATGTTTCAATTTTAATTCTTAAAAAGACCCATTCACTGTACTAAGTCTATAACGCAGCTTAGCAACTTGGAAACTATGTTCTCTCAGTGGAACTCTAAGTTAAGAAATCCTTTAAACTATGTTACTTCACCACATCGCAAAGATTCACTGTCCTTCAATCACATCACTGGAGGACAAAATCAAAATCACTGGCTTTTAATAGCTGCATTCCCAAATGGAAATGTGCAACAGCATTGGTGATATATGTGAGATGAGATAGACAATATTTTTTTTTTTTTTTTTT
>OOFE01015598.1:0-28115 GCA_900323365.1 Monocentris japonica
GAATTGATTGAAGTTGCATTTCTTTGTTTAAAATAAACCACTGTATTTGTTCTCTGACGTTGCTGGATGGTTTTTATTGTTTGCAGTGGTATCACAGTAGTATTGAATATTTAGATATATAGCTTAGTATTGGTATTGAAGTCAAAATTCAGATTTTGTGACAACGCGAAGGAGAAAAATCCTAATTATTCTATGTGTAATATGATGATTGAATTTTCTAAAAAGAGCAAAGTGAGCAGAGGTGAGCAAGGTGTTGCTACCCCTGGCTGGATATAAAGCCTGTGTATCAAGAGACTCAGCATCGGATTGGAACAACATGGCCTGGCATTGATAATCTAGGGAAAGTGTAGAATGTGAGTGAGTCTAAAGGAACGGATTTGCCATTATGGCTCCTGACATTTAGGTAGCCACTAATTATTGTCTGTGTGTGTGTGTGTGTGTGTGTGCGTGCGTGTGTGTGAATCACTATCTTGGTCTTCAATTATGTGTACACATGTGCATGTACGTGCAATTTTATGTGTGAGTCTGTGTGCGCTTGGGTGTGTGTGTGTGTGTGTTTGCATTTGCACTCTACAATGCAAGTCCTCATCACCGAAATAGCTGCTATTAGCTATGGTTAATTAAAATGAGCGAGGACAAAGGTCAGCCCTTCAGCGCTCACGTCTCTCTTCTCTAGAGGAGGAACAGATACAACATGAGTGGAGAATAACTTATGTATTTTATTCAGGTGCTTGAAATGGTCGGGTTCTTTACTAAGAGGACACCACAGAGTTACCTCTGTCGCATTTGTTGCACAAGTTTGGCTCAAGACAGCTGAATTGTTAGCTTGCCTCTCACATTCAGCTTGATCTAGTGTATGGGACTTCGAATGTCTTCTGCAACATGTGTATAACGGTCTACAATGGTTCTGGATCTGCTTTATTAGCAGTGAATAGTAGACTGATCGTGGTAGACTGAGAAAGTACTCTGTACTGTGCAATGCACGTTGTAGATCAAAATGAGGTTTATATTCTAATAATGGTGTCAGTTCCAAAGCAAAAATGTACCCTCCTCACCAGAAAGCATCCTGGATGCTGCCCCACTTAAACTCTCTCTTCCAAGTTATTCTCTATGCGCCTCTACTTTTGTGCAACATTACAGATTAGTGGGCGGGGCAAATTAATGTCTCTTGTCTCTGGCTATTGGAAATGATAGTAAATTCAAAAAACAGAGCAAATTATCACTAGTGTTGTTGTGGATTCCTGTAAGCAAAGAGTGAGACAAGTCTAATGAAACTTAGACACACTGCTTATTCCGTCAGCTGACATTTATTCTGCAGAATAGGAGAGACACTGGTCATGCATTCATATGACAGTGCACCTGTGCTCTCAATGAACACTTTGTCATGAGGTACATTTATACCAGAGAGTTACATAAATGTTCTGTAATGGATAACGTGGTTGTTTAACTAAACTTGGTCACCCCAGATAGGAAGGGGAAAAACATGTAAACATTAGAGAGAGTTCATCGTATTGACATAGTGACATATGTCTATGTCACACGGAGTTTGTACCTTTCCTATGCATCATCAGCAGTCTAGTTTCTCAGAAAGCCCCAATGACACCAGATGATATTTAATTTTCCATTACAGTGTACATTCCAAAATGCAGGGCCACTGATTCCTCTTCGGTAGCCAAGCTAAGACGCCAGTAGACCCCACAGTGTTACAGCTGATGCCTGCAACCACAGCAATCTATTAACTTAATGTGCAAAGGAAATAAAATCTCTTCCTATAAAACTTTATTTTTGGAATAAAAACAATACAGCCAAATTGTCAGCAGTTTTACTTCCAAAATATAATTGTGGAAAAAATGTATACAGTGGGAAAAATGTAGGCCTACCCATTACTTGTATATACAACATATTACAGGCACATTGAGAAAAGTGCTTGAGTAGACAAAACATTAAGAATTAAACAGTTAAATGATAAAGAGCAGCAAACTACAAGGTAGTGGAGGAGGAGAGGGAGAGACCTTCACACCTGGGTGCCAACATCCTGTAGTCTGTTTTTCTGGTGTAAATTGGGGAGTTTTGTGGAGAGAAAAATCTTATCTTACTTTCCAAATGGATCTTTTCGTATACTGAAGAGCAGGCCCCTTTATAGCCCAAATATTTAGTCATGGAAGGATGGGACCATTACAGTGTTGGAAATTTAGATTTAAATTCTCAGTGACCAGTGGCGTCAGCCGATGGATTTTCTAGTTTACCATGGGGTAAATCACAACAGAGACGCTGGTCTTCTCTGTACAGTGTTTATCATGCAGTGTAACCTTCATCAACGCTAGGATAGCCATGAAACCGATTTTCCAGGACAAAAAAGCATTGGCTGCCATCTCTAGCTTTAATTGGGCAGAAAAATATCACAGGCAGCACTGCCTGGCCCTACAGCACTGTTGCATACATCACACTGAATACAAACTGACCGCCAACAGTGGGGTGCTGCCACCCTGTTTCATCCCTGAAATTCATCTGGTTATGACGTGCAATTAACCAGCAGTGAGATATTTCCACCCTCACTCAGCTCCATGACTTTAAGTTGTGTAGGGTTTCAGTTACAGATGGCCACCTGCTTTGTCAGAGAATCCCTTGGTTAAGTGTATTTATGGATTTAGACCACTGTAGCCAAGAAGAATGGTATCAAAGACACAGAGGACAGACTGATCGGAGAAGAGCAACTTAAATAGATGATTTAAGCTGATCACAATAACAGCTGCTCTGTAGTTGTTATTTGTCATTATTTGGACCATCAGTGCTCTACAGTAACACAATATTAGATGTACAGGAGCTGACATCTGTATTCAGAAAGTCATTGCTCGGTCTTTTAATAATGGACCGATTTGTTGAATATTCAGGACTTTGGCCTTTCCAATCCCTCCCTGGGTACGAGTTGCCCTGTATTACCTACATGCTGTTTGGACCAAGTCTTTTTCAACACCCACCACCCCCGCCTGCACCGCCCACCCCTCCCCTAGGGGTGGATCGTGCAGGAAGCCAGTCAATACTGGGCACCATCGGGGAACGACTGCACCAGCTTGTGTAGTTGAGGCTGGTGCAAAGGCCCACACACAAAGACAAAAATACACATACTGTACGCACACACTCATTCGTGCCCACAAACACACATGCATGCGCACACACATACATACTGTTGATGTACTGTGAATAATCACCAATCCTCTCCAGCACTTAAACCTTCCCTTGTTTGGCAGCCAGTGCTATTTCTTATGGACTTTGGTGACTCACCAGTGAGAGAAATAAATGAGAGAGTTTGACAAAGTGCATGGCTTAGATCCTCACTCCAAGCTCTTTGTTTGTGCACGATTCACTGCACTTCTTGGACGTTCAGGCTTGTTTTCTACCCAGTGACCCAATGAGAGATATATATTAATATATATTAATATCTTGTGTCATCACAAACTGATGACCCGAGACAGGCACTGCACATCATGCTGTGATGATGATGATGATGATGATGATGGGTCCCCAAGAAGCCCAAACCAGGATATTTTAAAAGAGTCATGAAAATTATCAAGGGCACTTTGAGAAATATGGAACTTGAAATTGTCGTTTGCTGTGGTCAAGAAGGCTTTCCCCAGCGCTGAGAGTTCATTTCCAAGCGGCAATTGTGTTTTGATAAAACTGGCATCACAAAGAAATGCAGAAATGAGCTGAGTACTCTATGTTGTTTTACCGTTTCTTAGCAGTCATCATAAGAACTTTCCTACCTCTGTTACTTAAAAGATGATGCCCTTTTGCATCACAGAATATATGATTAACATGCCCTTCATCAATACAACAGCAGTCAAGGGATAGGAATCAGAGGAATCACTCTTGAACTTTGGATTTGAATTCTTCCAAAAGATAGACGTACTGATTTTTCTTTCATAGGAAATGATCATGTTTAGGTTGAGTTATGTTTTGGATCTTGAATCATGACCTCAAATCTTGATAGATGACGGTAATGTGAGAATCCTATCGACAGTAACAGTGGCACCAACGGTCTTCAGTCTGTCTTGGCTCAGTGCTGTTGTTCACACTCTGAGTTTGACAAACTGATGAACCAAGAGCCAGAAAAGAGACGATCCGATCACCCGCTGAGTCGAGCTCCTTTCCTATGACTGAAATGGTAGTTGTTTGTGTCTGCTGGCTGCCAACCACTCTCCCCCCATTAATCATGACCCAGGTTCTGTAGTTTGAACTTTGACCTTTAGCGCTGCGTCAAGGCACAGTGACAGATGGAGTCAGAGCTTTGTGTCCTTACATCAGATCATCCATTTTGCAGACACTCAACCGTACTCTACTCACATGAAGAGCTGAGATGTACAGTGGATCACCCATAGCAACAGGCTGATATTTCGTTGTTAGAAAGCAGTATGCCCTTTGACAGTCTCACTGTTTCCATTTGAGTCTTTTGTATTTGAAATAAGCTGTGGGCATGGCTCCGCCTATCAAAGACACTTTGTATACACACAGCTAATTGAAAAGCCAGTGTGATCATCGTGGAGAATGAAAGGAGAGTGGCCTTTTCAGAGGAATTTTGTTTATCATAAGCAAGATGCTGAGGCTGAAAGACACTGATTAGCATGAATAAATTAGAAGCAATTTCAAGTGGGTGATAGCTTATCTTTGAATTACATGCCCAGTGCAGCTCTCCCATTCAAGATTAATTGCCTCTCACAAGGTATTTCGAAAAGTTCATTTTCATCAATTGATTTCCCTTAATTTGTGAATTCCTCTGAAGTGCATGAAATTGGTAACAAGCTCTCAGTAATCATGCTTTTTGCGTCGTTAGCCTCATTGGCAATTACTCATCACATGTATCAGTTGTGACATTTGCGGAAGCATGTAATTTTTGCACCATTAGGTCATGCCAGGACTATTATCATAAACTAATGGTTCATTACAAGTTCAACTAAAATATTGGTCATAGTTATGTTTTCCCAGGTTTCTGTTAAGATCATTTTCATTTTCAACATTTTTGTTTCTTGGTTAAATATTATCAGTATACTCAATCACCATCTGCCAATATAATTAGTAACTCTGCATATACACAGAACGAGCATCAACAGCAAGAACAATCCAAATACATTGAAACAGTGAAAATCACTGAAATTTGGAATTACACGTACTTGTACATAATGCTGCAACAGTTTTTGTTGTTGCAAATAGGCAAGGACTTTGACCCTTCCACCACCAATGTGAAAACTGTTGTACATTGTAACATCCATACATTGCAGAGCTATTTCTAAGCTATGAGCTTGGATCGTCTGATGTTTTCTCCTTTTCCAAGACCATCATCACTGCGCTACTACATTATTGTTACCACAGTATTAGGGTCATTTCTGTTCTAGTCTGAGATACATAGGAATGCTGCTTTGAAGCAAAAAAGTGGGCCATTGAAATAAATTGAGGGAAGAATATAACTTCAGGGTTACAACTGAAGTCATGGCCATAGATTCAACTATAGGAGTTGTATGCCAGGTGCATCCACAATGATTCTCTTGAGGTGTTGCTGCTTATCGAGACCAGCAGTAAAAATAATAACTAGGTCATACTTAAACAAACAACCCCACTACAAATGGATCCCATGTACAGGGCAACAATTTGCACTTATATCAAACAAATTCCTATCACTAAATATTGATCCCTATAGATATAAAAGTTTGTACAGCTGCTATGACCTATTTATCATAAATGGCTATTCTCACACGCCTTTGTCAACGGACCCTCAGGAGAAATCCTGGAGTGCATTAACACAGTAAATCGCTGGATTCATCACACCTAATGATACCATTACAGAATAATGTGCATCAGCTAATGTGAACTTGCCTGGAATCTATTTGTGTACTCAGCCGTTTGCTATCTGCTACCACTCCGCACACCACTATTCCTTTATTAACCTATCCAACATCTCAGCCATGAGGAGAACTTAAAATACGAAGGGATGCCGCAGACAGACAAGCAATAAGTGTTGATGAGGTTTTATGTGTTGGCCCCACCATGCCAGCACTCACTCCATCTCCGCTATCGCTGCTGGGCTCAAATAAATGGAAAGAAAAAGAAAACAGCCAACAAAACATTTTTATTGCTTTTTATTATTAGTGTATGGTTTGTGTGTTTTGCTGTTCAAAATGATTGAGATTGATATATTTAATAACGTTATGAGAAAGAGCAGTGGGTGATATTGGAGCTAAAGCTAGAGTAACTTTCAAAGTTTATGGGCCAGTGGTCAAACACATAGACCACAGGCAAACACACATGCATGTGACCATGTGCACACACACACACACACACACACACACACACACACACACTCACACTCTGTCATGTACTCATGTACTTGCTGTCACTGTTCCACAAACACTTTGTATATCCATAAAGTCAACTTATCTCTAAAAAATAGCGGATTGTTCCATTATGGCATTTTTATTTCTGACATTTTACAGTACATTATCAATAGTTTGGCTTGAACCCAATTTTTCTATACCCCTATTCAGGGTCATGGTGGGCTGGAGCCTATCCCATCAGGTATTGGGCGGAAGACAAGAACACCTTGGACAGGTTGCCAGTTGCAGGGCAAACACATGATACACAGGCAAACACACTCACTTGGGCAATGTAGAGTCTCCAGGTCACCTGACTTGCATGTCTTTGGATTGTCGGAGGAAACCCAGCCAAACACAGGCAGAACATGCAAAACAGGGCCTTCCTGCTGCGATGTGACAGCGCTAACTCTGAAATGATGGTCAGAGTCATCATTATAGTAAATAATGGAAATAGCAAAATCGGACATCCAAAATTTCTGCAGCCACTAAGGCCATGTCTTTTAGTTACATATTATGCTAGCAAGCTGTGAGAAAACCTTGCCAATAACGACAGATTTCTCATTCTACTTGGATGAACTTTTCCCAAAGTTAAGTACTGTGACTTATCTGCGCCTGCATTATGACACTGCAAATGGAGGTAATCCCTTTGAGTAATATAATCTGTCATGTGTTTATGTTATGTTTCTGTGTCTGACACCTAATTAACGGATTGGAAGTTGGTTCATTTTTACAGCCCGCAGCTAGGAGAGGGAATTGAAAACCTTTAGGAATAGCTGTGTGGAAACTGTCTCATTGCCAAGGTGTATATTACACCCAGCAAACACAGGCATATTTTACTGGTACATTATAATTCACCTGTATCAATGTCATCTCTAGCAACCTGCAATTTGGGGAGGCTTTAGAGTAGGGTAATTTGAGGATTGCAAGCAGCTATTTAAGGATATTGCCAGGATTTCTCCTTGTATCAAGTAAAGCCGGAAAATAAAACTCTCAAATCTGCTCCCAAATCCAATTTCAAAGTGCTGCATGCCGTTGATTAAGGACTATCTGTCCTCAGATCAGTTAAGCATCAGCTTTTTTTTAATAAGACCATTACATCTTATTGTGTTTGAACAGGGGATATGCCCAGGGTGGTTATAGTGCATCCACTTCTCAGCTGCATAAGATGGAGGTGGACAAATGGAGGCTATGAATGAACAGAAAATGAAGAAGGTATTCCTCTCCCTCCATTTTTCTCTCCCTCTCTCTCATTGGCTCCTCTCCCTCCCCAGTGCCCATAATGCCGTACTTTACAACAGGAGACCTGGCTTCCTCTCTGTGCTGTAATTGGAAAGCTGACTGGCAGTACGTGTAGCCAGTAATGGGGTCCTGCGATGGTGGCAGCAGTCAGCCTGGAGAAGCCTGTCAGAATTCATAGAAGAGCCCAGTTCTGTGTATTCCACTTTGTGGTGCCAGAAGAAAACCCCTGCATTTTAATAGTGCAGCTGAAAGCATTTCCGTAATTCAAGGTGGCGTCATTAGAGGCTTATTTATTCACCCAGGGTGTCCGCCGGGAGGGAGATGAAGTCGCCCAGATCAGCTGTGGCAGCTCCCTCTCAGCACCTCCCGTAGCGCTGCAGAAGGGGAAATTAGAGAGGAATGGGCAAACATGACAATCATAGCATCATTAATGAATTAGCACGTAAAGAAAACAACAAGCTGGGGCACGGAGGGTACAGAGGGAAGGGTTACAATGTTCTGTTGTTGAAGGTGCAGCACAGTCATGACTGTCTCTGTTGTTGTAAAAGGGATAATATACAGCGCACAGAGAGCAGCACCTATATTAAAAACAAAGTAATAAACCATGCAGACTGTAGAGGTAACTTGCTGACAAGTAACTTTGCAAGTGAGGATTCCCACAACCACATTTAATGCTATTAGATGCTGTCATATGATGATATTGCAACCTTAGGGTGAGAAATTAAATCGCTTTCACTGCCGTGAGTAGTGCCTCAGTAGAAGGTAATGGGAGTCCACCTTCTACCGTTTTGACCTTTAACATTGCTTCTAGTGTGTAAGCTGAATAATATTGCTGAGTGAAAAGCAAAGCCATAGAGACCCTCCAGGCTATTCACACTACCACACACACACACACACACACACATATTTGAATCATTTATATCTACATCAATACAAAATGTGACATCGACAACAAGAATTTGTTCAGAAAAGACACAGAAAGAATTTCCACCAATAACAGCTGACACTTGACAACTTTATTTCCTCATTCCAAATGGATTTCAATTGATATTTGCCAAATGGTTCCACTGGACCCTCTACCAGCCTTCAATGTCGGGTGCCCATCCTGTGGCCCCTCAGCATCAAAGCTCTCAATGTCTCAGCACTGTAACCTAGCAACGAGACATCCACTTATATAAGATCTTGTTTGGCATGCAGGTTTTGAATGAGGAGCGACAGATGACAGAGTGACATTTTATGTGCATATTGTCTCATTTCTTATCTTTAGCAGTCTTGGCTGTAATCTCTCTCTCACACACACACACACACACACACACACACACAGTCACGCCACAGGTCTGTGTCCTGCTCCATTCGTTTTTAAGGTTTAAAGGTTTGGCACATTTTAATGTTCGACTGTTGCCTATATATTATTTTGGATCCCCTACTTGGTTGCTACTCTTGCTGGGGCTGACGGTGTTTTATACACCAATGCATCAGAGCTAGAGCTCAGCTGAAGGACCAAGGGTTCCTCAGCCGAGCCTTGGAAAACCTCTCGGTCCCTGCCAAGGAGCGATAGGATCAGTAGACAACCCCAAAATTTTCGATTTTGTGCTATCAGACACTGAGGAGATGTGTCAACAGTGGGGTCCTACAGCAAGTAAACACAGGAATCTGACAAGCAATAACCTAAATTCAACATCACCTGCGGTCCTCTCCCACCAATGGTCCGCCACTTTCATCTCATTTAGATCCAGATCTGTTGATCAAAAGTGATGACCGCCACACAAACCAGAAAACCTTGGAAATGTTTTATTGAGCCTGCCTTCATATCATTGTGGGTTATGCCTGTTTGGTCAGGGTGGGATGATGCCGGTTGTGAGTCATAGAAATTGTCTCCCTGAGCCAAGAGGTACCAGTGATATGAGGATTGATTCCTTTAATGATGCATCATCCTCCATTTGACTGTAGGGTATTTGTCCTGAGTATAGAATTAGTTTACGTACATCAGGTTATACTGGCACAGTGTTTATGGCACTTATTGGTCGATAGATGATTCATTTACAGTGTGCTAATATTACATCTACATCACTCAGACCTTGGTAACTCCCAATGATGATTTTCAGTATCAAATGATCAGCTGGCAAAAGTTCTCTTTTTCCACCACTGATATGCTTTCCTTCTTTATGAGGACATAAGTCAATTTGATTGTGCAAAAGAGAGATGTTCTCATTATTAATATGCTCTTAGCAACATCTTTGCTATTGTTGCCAATGTCGGCGTGAGGAGGAAGGAGTGGGAGCATCCTCAGACACCATGTGACTCCAAGCCTAAACAGGAACCAGGGAAATTGTTGATTCAACTTTTCTTTTGACAGTTTTTAGCAGGCGTCAAGCAGAGGGATCAGGGGTTAGAATCCCCTGACAACTAAGGGGCCATTAAATAACAGCCACCGTGGAAAAGCTCCCTCAGAGATACAAATCCTGCCGATTAAAATAGTGTCTCATAAGCCTGTGTGTGTGTGTGTGTGCATGTGCATGTGTTCAACTTATTTTAATGTGTTTTTTGTGGGTGGCTCTATGTGTGTTTGTGTGTTTTAGTCGAAATACCGAAGCTTTTAACATCAAAGCTCCAAGAGGATTTAAATACCCAGAAACTTCCCAATTATGATTGTAAGTGATGTCCAGCAGGGACCCTCAATCGAGAAGAACTTCACTTTTCTTTTTCAAAACACTTTTCTTCGGGTTTATTTGGATTCATGACATACAGCTACGAAATAAAGAATTCATTTAAGCATAATGTTCAACTCTTAACCAAAACAACACAGACCACCTCCCACAGTGAGAATATACATTTGACCTTCCTTTACTCTTGCCTCCACTTTGGAAAAAAATACTATTAGTCTGGCGACTTCGCAAAATAAATGATATTGGTGTGTTAACCAGGGGTTGCAGATTTGAAATGGTAATCTTGTTTCTTTTTTTTCTTCTTCCTTTGCAGTTCCTCCCAAGATATATGACATTTCCTCCGACATCACGGTTAACGAGGGCTGCAACGTGTCGCTCATCTGCACAGCCAGTGGGAAACCTGAGCCCACCATTTCCTGGAGACACATAACCCCATTAGGTGAGTTCACTTCACCTCTCACATGCCTACGGTAATGGATGGATGGATGGATAGAAAGAGGGAGGGAGGAGAAAGGCAAGGCAGGGTGATAGATGGATAGATTGATGGTGTTGGAGAAGGAGGGAGGAGAGAAGGGATGGATGTATTACAGATGAGAGAGCAGGAAGGAGGAAGGGATGGATGGATGGATGGACGTATGGATGGATCAATGAGAGAGAGGGGGGTGGGGGGGTGGAGGGATGGATGAAACAATGAACCAAAGGGGATGTATGTGGAGAAAGAGAGACGAGAACATGTAGAAGGGAGGATGGAAATCAAATTGAAATCAAATTGCATTAGAATACTTATTGCCCAGCCTCACATGGTATGATGGGTTTCAATCCATAAATACTATAACCTCACTGGAAAATGGTTCTATGAGCTAATAACTTCACTAATATCCCATTTTATATTTTATCATCATGCCTTCAAAAATTGGTGTCACATTTTTTAAAGTGCTGATATCTCATTTTGGAATGAAACTGTTCATACTGAAAGGAATACATAAAGATATTCCATGGATTGTGCTGCTTGCTCAATGCAACAATTACTGTGTTGCAAATTTGCAGCCTGCCACTGTGTTAACAAAAGATGTTGATGAGAATTGAGGGTTTCTATTTAAAATGGTACACTTCTCAGCACTGCAGGGAGTCTTCCTTTTCACGTTGGCAGTGTGAAAACCATCATTTAAGGTGCATTAGCAATGACTATCTGTGTTGTTTAGGCTGCTACTAGTCTGAGCACACATACACCATTAAGTGCTTTGAATGCTGAACCCTCCCTTTGAAAACTTTATTCCAAAGCATTTAGCTGTTGCTGTGTTGCCCCCACCCCCCACCGCCAACTCTCAGTCCTCCCTCATTTTCATATTAATGGATTAGAGCATGCTGTGCTTATCTGATAGCGGTGAGGATGACTGCATTTATCTTATGGCTGTCAAATCCTCCTCTCTGGCGTGCTCACTATGATTGCGTTGGGGGAGCTTTCAGAAGATGATCAAAAGAGCCATCCTCAGAGTCCGAGTGGCAGTCACTCATTCTACTTTGAAGTGTCCACACTTTGAAGTATGCTAGGGAAGAAATGATATGCTGGCCAAATGAAAGGGCCCGGGATTAAATGTAATCACAGAGACTGTCTCCAAGCACATCAAAAAAGAAGCCATTTGGCATGGGATCTATGAGTCAGTTATTGCAGTAATGGTGATTTGTCCAAAGGACATAGTGCAACTAAATGGTTGTAATGGGCTAATCACCTGTTGTGTGGAAATCCATTTGCTCTGTTGGATATGCAGAGGAATCTGCTTCAACCAAAGCATAAGGTGACATGAATATGCCATCACATTTGGAAATACTCAAAATATAAGAATAACCTATCAAATGCCAGCAGGTGTACATTGAACTATCAACAACAAGTACTATTAACGTTTGATACATATTATGAAGATGAAATGATGTGTGATTTTTTTCTTTTTGGTAGGATCAGTAGCTCATGTTGACATGAGGCCAAGCAGGTGACATGGCTCTGAAATGACAAACATGCCCACATGGCAGGTTTCATTCTCTAGCCTTACTCTCCTCAGCACCCAACCATTTTGGGGGGAGAGTTTGTGTACTGTAGATAGCTCTGCAGCAGCAGTCAGTGAAGTTTGACAGAATGATAAATTGCCCTGACTGACTGTCAAGTTCCTATTCCCTCTCCAACTGTTTTTTTGTTTGCCTATTTTCCCTTCTTTCGTCTCCCTGCCAACCACCAAGCTGCCAGCTAATAATAAACTTCATGCATCCACTGAAGTATGGCAATAAAGGGTTTATTGAGAGGATCATTTGGCTTAATATGCATGCAAATAAATGGATATTCTTCAATGAGAAAGATACAGACAGAATCTAGTATTTATAACAGGCTGATCGACTTTGTTGGCATGAACGGTGCCAAAGTAAGTAAGTAAACTTTTATTTATATAGCACCTTTAAAAACAGTTACAAGAACAATAAAACAAAGTAAATAGACTTACAATACACAATATACCCAACATAAAAGTATAACTTACTTAAGAAAAGGACAGTGAAAATAAAAGTAGTTTTAAGATGTCTTTTTTAGGTTTAGGCTATGGACTGATTTGGCTGTTCCAAAGTTTAGGGGCCACGACAGTGAAAATGTGATCACCTCTAGTTTTTAGCCTCGACCTCATAGCAGTTAAGAGTCCCTGTTCTGACGACCTAATGACCCTTACAGTGGTGATGGGGCACAGCAGCTCAGTTAAATATACAGGTGTCTGGCCATATAAAGCCTTGTAAGTTAAAATATATTTTTTAAAATCAATCCCTCTATTTAACTGGAAACCAGTGAAGGGAGGCCAGAATCAGTGTGATCTGGGACCTGGACCTTGTGGCAGCATTCTTGACCACTTGGCGCTGCGCTAGAGCAGATTAGCAGATTATCTTAGTGAATAAGGCATTACCCTCATCAGGGCATGAGGGACATGCACTCCCCACCCTCTACACCTGTTGTTGATGTGCCCTTGAGCAAGGCGCCTAACCCCCAACTGCTTGAATAGTGCTGCTCGGTAGCCAACAGAAAAGACTCTTGTACTGGGCAGCTCCCTAGTTTGTGTGTGTATGGATGTAATCCTCACTAACCCTGCAGCTGCTCCCTAGGCTGTTGCTGTAATTAAGAATGTGCTCTTAGTTAATTTGCCTGGTTAAATAAAAGCAAAATTTAAACACAAAAATACTATTAGAAGAAATGCAGTAGTAAGACCGTCAGTAGCCTCCCTGTCATTATTAATTTTCTTGACATCCCTATTTTACTGCTTTACTCCTAAAGCTTACAATACCCTGCGTGTCACATCAGCCATTCAGTGTATTGCCTACGCATGGAGAACTGTGCTATGGTTCCTCACCACTCGCTCATAGGTCATAGGGAGGAGGGTGAAATAGCCTTTAACATAGCCTGTTCCAGTCTTGTCTGGTTGGCTGGCTGGCTGGCTGGCTTGCTGGGTGAAATTGCTTTGATAAGCTTTTTCCATTGAGATTTGAATCCACAGGATAGAAGTGTGACCTTTGAAAAAGGCTGACTAGAATACTAGGATACATATTTGATTGTTTCCTGTGATAGGACTCTGCTGCGACACATTTCTCTCTCTATTTCCAAGCAGCTACTGTATGGTTATCGACTACATATATGTTTTGATTCAGCTTCCATTTAAGTGCATGAGGAAAATCCCCTCTAAAACACACCCTGAGGAAACAGACAACGGCAGCCCTGGCAGCCTCCTCTACGATGACAACCTGCTCTGAATACTGTAGCTTCCACAGAAGTTGTTTGGGCCTGAACTGAGTGTGGTAACAGCTTAAATGCATAAGTAGCTCTGCCGCAAAGAGAGTCAGTTTCTATGTGAACTGTGTGATGAATATTTCAAATTTGAATTTATGTCACTGCTACATACCTTGAGTGGTGTCTGCCATGGTACACTGGAAGTTGGCAGCTTTAAGAGATGCAAAGCTAGTTTTTGGCTGTGTGTTCACTGGGGAACTCTCATTCAGCACTGGGTTGTTTTTCTCATAGCTTACAATGGAAGTGATGTGCTCTTCAGTGCTGACAGCTGAGCATGTTTTTAACACGATGGGAGGTGAAAGATAAAGAGTTGGGTGCTGCAAACAGGATTTCACTATTCAGGTATCAACAGTGGGAGCCATGTGTAGCACTTACAGCTGTTAGTTGAGAATTGTTGTCTAAAGATGCGCTCAGTGGGCACATGCCTTCACTGGAGTGTCTGTAACATTATGATTCGTAGACCTTGAAAAAATAACGACAATTAGTTCATCGCTGCAAATATATGTTGTGATTTTTTTTTTTACTGTAACACAATAGATTTACAGTCACACTGCAAATATTTCTTGTGAAGATAAAAACAGACTAGGCTGTACAAGAGTGTGACCTGTATGTCCATTGATCCGACCTGACAAACAGCTGCCAGCCAGACACCCGATTACTGACTCCTTTCTAGCTGGCTAGTTTTTTAATAGTAAGTATGTGTTTATTAATGTGGGATATTCTCCTGAATCTGATCAACTCATTGATATCAGGAGCCAGACTCTTCATTTCACTTCATTTTATCACCATGACAGTGCAGGAGAAAAAAGCCAGTGAAACTTAAACTGCTCAAAGTTGTAACTTCACACTTTTTAATTGTCAAAGATGTATAATATTGCCCAACACTCCGATAATAAGTGAACATGAGTGTTATGCCAACCCACAGACTCATGCATTGCCCCTACCCAACAGTTTGATGCGATTAAACACAGTTAAGATGCATTGTCTGCCCGACGTGCAGATCTGACGTCTCAACTTTTTTGTTCAGTTGTTACCTACCGCGTCCCAGTTCAGTGGTAAATTAGTGTTGCTTATATTTGTAACTTTGTTCCTCTGACATAGAGGGTTTCACCTACATACTGTAGTTGGCTGCCTATTGTATTCATATACCGAATACCTGTCGCAGTCACTTATATGCCAGTGGTCGATTCTGAACACCTCAACTCATAGTTAAACTGGAAAGGAAACCATACAGTAAAGTAAACACATTTAAATGCTCAATAATGAAGACATATATTTTGAATGGAATCAAGGTCTCTTGATGCATTAAAAAATAAAGGAAAAAGTTTGTTCAACAAATAATTTCCCCCTAGGGGAGCACAACCTCAGTTTCCTCTAGCCGGCTACTTTTTCTCTTTGGCTAGCTACTCAATTCGCTTGTGAAAACACCGCTCCTGGCCTTGATCTCGTCTAAGCTGTTTTTCTAACCACAGAATCACATGGAGCTCTCAACCTTATCTCCAGAACCTCAAAATGTTTTCCCTGACCACATGTGGCTAAATATCTCAACACAGAGAGTAACGGCAAGATAGCTACTTGGGTCTCAGAGGTGGCACCCCATGCAGTCAGACATGACTTAGAGCTCCTTTGGAGCAGTTCCATTCTCTGGCTTTTAATGGCCTCAGATTGACAGCCAGAGAGCCGGGTAGGAGTTACGTGTCAAGGCAGACAAACAGACTGTTTTCCAGGCAGACCCAGTGCGCAGTGTGATTCTGCCCCTGGCTCTGGCCCACACCTTGAGTTGGGGCCAGAAGGGAGCGGCGCACAATGCCACGACGTGGGTTGTTCTCCATTTTCAAAAGTTAAAAGGATAAATTGATGTAGAAAATGCAGCTCTATGCTATAATGGATTCTTCAGCGATGCCTGCCCTATCTGTGTATTGCAGCCCTGAAGGAAGTGTACTCACAGCTCCCCTACACAATGTGGGAAATTGCTTACTGCGACGGCACTTAGCCAGCATTGGCACTGAATGCGAAATTAACCTTGCTATGATTTCTTTAATTTGTTTGGAGTGACATCTCCCGTTGGTGAGAGGAGCGCCTGTCAGTTTCACAAATATCTCTCAACACACACTCACATGTAAGGTCCCATGGTGGTGTGCACAGGAGAAGAACTTTTACATTGTTTACACCTGCATCGCATGTCATTTTTTGTTTTTATTTTTTTATGTCAGCTTGTTTCTAGTTGCTTTACTGTAATGTCAAGGTTGAAATACTCAATTTATAATGTTCCTCAATGTAAACACCAAGGATACAATTCATGTTTAATTGTTTCCATGGCCTTGTTTCCAACTCTCTTTCCTGCTGTAATCGATACGAAAACCATTGTACAGCCTGGACAAGATGATGCAACTAGATCCAACATGAAAAAAATATATTGGCCTTCATTTATCAAGCAAGAGTGCAACCTAATCAGATCTTAGGATCTAATGGACACATTTACTCTAAAAAGTCAGTATTTCTCCATTTTAACTTTGTTGTTCAGGTAAGAACAATTTCACATCTACTCAGAAAGTGTGTGCACTCAGTTGTGGTCATTCAGTGATAAAAGAAAATACAACTGAATCAGAGGCTGCATGTTATAAAACAGATTGACAACATGAGTCTTCTTGCATTATTTATCTCTAGTTGACAGTTTCATTAGTCTTGGAGGCTTGTTTCCATCAAGACAGAACAAATTTTACCTCATAGACATCATTAGTAGCTACTTTGGGCTGAAATATCAGCACAATGCTCCACAAGAGGCAGTGCAGTCCTCTTCACCGGCATATTCAGCTCCATCAGTTTAATTGGAAGCCTACATGCTGCCTGTGGTTATCATTGGAGGGCACTGTTAAATGTGGGTGTTATTATTCACACCTGTCTCTCATGATTGCGCCTGGCACATTTGATCTTGTACTCACAGTGTAGGAAACGTCAAGAAGACAAGAGAATCCAAGAATGCCAAGTTGATACTTTTGTCCTTGTGGAGAACATTCTTCCCAGGTTGTCTCAGAGACAACAAACCTCTCATAAGCACAAGAACAGAGGTGTTCATTTTGCCAGTTGTTTCAACCAGCTCTGTACAATAGACTATAGCATTGCTTGGATGTGATGCGTCACTCTCACAGTAAATCTTGGGGATTCCCATTTGCACTCGTCAACCAAGTCAACATCTGATGCGTCCTCGGTTGGCAAGTAAACTTTATCTTTATCCATTCTTTGTCCTCAGTGTTCTTTGTTTTGGAATTGACTTTGGCTGTTAAATATTGTGTCAAACGAACAAAAGAACATACACAAATGCGTATTGAGAACCCAAGATTCTTTTAACCAGCTCAATGCTCATATTTGTGTAGGTTTAATGATGGCATGATCAATGGGGGCTAGTATATGAGTGTGTGAAGTGTGAAACCAGTGGACAGATGGAACCTGAATAGCCTGAAGATTGCATGAAGCAACTCTGCCCCGATGTTCTTTAATTCTTTAAGCAGTGAACACTCCATTTTAGGATTTTCACCTGGTTTATATAAACATATTAGTAAGTATAAAACTGTTGGGACCACTACACATGGACATACTTGTTACCTCCAGGCTACAATGGCAAGATTGATGTTATGTATGTCTTTGAATGTGCTTTCCTGTGGAAACTAGCTGCACGTGTTCCAACCATTTGGAGAAAGGTACTGGAAGCATCAAACACACTCGCCTCATGGGTTAGTGCTTTTGATTCCATTGCCCTAGCAGAAGTGCATGCAGTGGATTTCCATGCACTATGTATCATAACTCTCCATTACAGATAAAAGACAATGGAGCAGTGCATTAAGGGCAGCTTATAGGTCAACCATGTTATGCAACTACTTAGTGTGTGGGGAAAAATCTACACAGGGCACTGAGACATGAAGTTCTGTGAAAGCCTATAGTTCAGCTCTTTCATAATCCATAACCATGAGTTGTAGCATGAATCATTGTATGCTATAAAGAGGCCAGACACAGTGCAACCACTAATGGTGCACAGAAATCCATAAAAGCTGGGCTGGCAATATTTAGACATTCAATAAAATGAACATAATTGAATCTAGCTATGTCCTGTGTACAGCAGACGGGGCTCCCACTTGCACCAATACTAACGGAAGCCTAAGAACACATTTTGTTATGTCTCCATCCTTATGCTCTGTTTTCATATTAAAGGGTCTGTGTTTCAGACATTTCCAGTGCTCTTTTATGGATCACTTTTTCAAACATTTACTTGCTTTTGTGGTTGTTTATGTAGCCAGCATTGTCTTGTCCCGAGGCTCCTGGACTCTATTGAACCTGCCACAGTAGTGTGACCAGGGAAAGGAAAACTCATCATCGACATTGCCTTCAGGGATTCATTCAAGTTTTTGACATAGTAGTTAGCCGATAAAACGCCACCAGCATTGTGGAACAAAGCAGTAGTGTTATATAGGCATTCAAGTCACTCCCAGAAAACGCCAGCGTTTCCATTCCTGAAGCGTTGATCGTCTTGAGTCTGGCTCCTCTGTTGTGAGATATTGCTGAGTCAGTGTCTAGTCTCTGTGGCCTTCTGATCAGTATGTTGAGCTTGGTTTTGCTTGACTGTGCACTCTGCTAGATCCCCATCCCTTCCAAACCCCTCCACACGTCTTCCATCCAAACCCACCATTACCCCCTCCGAAGAATAGTATATAAATAGATTTCACACTGAGCACCGTTGCATTGAAAATTAATTCCGGTCAGGAGAGAATTTCTGTGTGCCTCACTCTCTCTAATACATCCACAGTGCTACCTGCAGAGAATCTAGTGCCATTTATTAGACACCCACATCCAGTTGAATTGGTTTCATTGTCAGCGTTCAGATTTTTTTAAAATTTGATGTCAATAACCATGCCGAACCCTGGCTGGTTTGTATCACTTTGGTGCTGAGGGGCTGAATTAGTGGATAAACATTGTACAAATTGAAAAATAATAAATCACGACTTGATAATTAACATATCAATAATAAATGCAGATGCCTAATATTTGGAATTGGATCACATTTGCCTGCAGGAGGCTCATTGGTGGTCATTAGCGAGACTTGGACTGTAAATCTTACAGATACCAAACATCACTCGGCTGAATTGTTTTATTTTGTTTTACGAATGACACACAGTTGACGTTAAAATTTTAAATGCCAGGTGGGAAGTTGGAAGACCCCTGTTCAAGATTGGACACTGTTCATGGGGGCAACCTTGATTTGTTCTTAGACATGATGGGAATTTTGTAGAGTTAGAAATATGGCAACAAAATGGATGCCACAGGGCTGCAATGTTTGTTTTTGTCACGCTGGCTTTCCAGTATGCACCAGCATTATGAGCCCCCCCCCATTCCTAATATCTCAGTTGCTCTAACATCTCACTGTATGCTGATTCTAATGGTATGATAGCTCATACCTCGGTACGCCACTCTCCCCCATTCTCATGTTTTTAGTTCCTGCCAGCGATAGGTTGGCACCACCAGAGAAGTATTTCAACATGCATCTATCGCCAATAACTAGTATGTTACTATCTACAGTGTGCTCAATTTTCATTTGCATTGTGGACATGTTTGTGTTATCTTGGACCCCCTCCAAAATTTCAGGTGCACTACTCCCTGCCAATATGTCAGTCATAGTGTTTGTTATTGTTGCCTTTGGCACCGTTAGCCAGCCGTAAAGCCCTGACATGTGCATTCAGCCACTGGACTTGACTGGGTTCCAGGAAGTAACTCTTAACTGCACAATATGGAGTTGAGTAAATGATGAGTGGGGGTACACCATTATTTCATTTCCTGCCACCATATCAATATGGATGGATCAATGCACTGCTAATCCGCTGCTATTTCAGGATGCCAGGAAAGTAATGAAGAGTTCAGTAGAATACCTAATCGTGTCATATCTACTGCTCAGCTAGATGACTTCAAGTTGAAAGCATTGAAATTGAATTGCATTGAAAAATGCTATATATATCAAATAAAAAAAAAACACACTGGCACTGACAATTAAACCAATTTGACCAGGTACCTTTTGCTCTGTGTTCTATCTACATATAATTGTGTTGCCTCTATTTTTTCTATTTCCAGCCAGGAAGTATGACAGCACTGAATATCTAAACATCACTGGCATCACAAGGGACCAAGCTGGGGACTACGAATGCAGTGCTCTAAATGACATCGCCTCTCCTGACACCAAGACAGTAAAAGTCACAGTCAACTGTAAGTACATCTCTTTCTTCTTTTTTCCTTACCTGTTTTCCATAATGGGCTGGCTGAGACAGGAAAGGCACAGGAGCAATCTTCAGTTATATCAATGTGTCTAACCATCTCCCAATGAGATCCTTACTTCGTGAAGTGCACCCACTGCTGCAATGTTCATAAGGCAGAAGTTTGAAGAAGTAGAAAGCTGGAGTTTGAAGTTGCTTAATATTTAACGAGAGAATTCCCTTTTTGTCTGCACATGGAGGTGATTAATTCACTCTCAGGAAAGGTCTGGCTGTTCTAAGGACTATTCCATTATGCAGGTAATGAGTCTTTCAAAAGTGTGAGGAGACAGTAATGAGGAGCCAGGGCATTAATGAATGATACTGGGCTTTAGCCGTCGTGGTCACATGGAAATCAACGCTTCTAAGTATGAGCAGGCAGGGCGCTTGACAATTATTGCCATGTCTCTTTTTAAAAGTGCTCTCCTACTCCACTGTTATTCATGGTGTTTTCTCCCTGTGCTAAGTCTCATTGTTGGCCAAGCTCATCAGTCAGACAGCTGTAGGGACAGGGGGAAAGAAAGTTACTGATACATATCATATTAGAACTTAAGCATGTACATTTTTACGTGTACGTTTTCATCGATGGATCATGATATCCATATATATTATCTGGGTTCTATATACACAGTTCTGGAAGTTTGAAGCAGTTTTTTTGCCTACAATGTTGTTTCCAATAATACTTGTATTACCACTTGTCTGCTTTGAGTTGCCTTTGAATCTGTTTTTATTATTAAACCATATCTTGTGGTCGTTGTTTCTGTGTAAGGCCTGGCTCTAACAAGCTGGGCTGGAGAGGACTTTTTGAGGCCAATTATTTATAGCTCTATTGAGTCGGTTCAGGGATGAAAGATGCTTTGACATGCAATGTTTTTATGTTACAGAACAAGGGAGCTATTCACAATGATTGATAAGGCATGTCACAGAGAGAAGCTGAACCTTCAAAGAGAGACAGTAGGGGTATGTGGGTTTGGTTTCCAAACTGAATAAATAGATTAGGCAGACTTCCTTGTGCTGTCAGACAATGTCACCCTGCTTGGACACCAGAGCGATACTTTGGGTGGGAGTATAGTTTGTCAAGCATTGAACGAGTATTTGCCAGTCGCTCCGGCCCATTGCCCAGAGTTATCTGAAGTTGACAGACCTGCAGAGCTATTCCCTTCATTGACCAGTTGCTCATTTTTCTTTATGGGTCTGTATCACAGAAGGGAATTGTTTCCCCAGGTTCAGATACGTAGTAGACTTCTTTGGGGATTCTGTACTATCAAGGTTTATAATAAGAGGATGCTTAAAATGGTTTAGTTTTTTCCACTTAATTTGTTCAATATTTTTGGTACTCCCTTAGGTATGGAAGAGTCCCAATTTGTTTCATCCCTACAGAAATATACTCATGTTTCTGATAATAAGCAATGAACATCATAGGCTATAAACTCATACACATTGCTTTTGCCTTCTAGACAGAAATGTGGTTCTGTAGCACCCAAGTGGAAACTTTTATCCACAGCATCATAAGCGCATGCTTTTTTAGTATGGGTATCAAACCCCTAATCCTGGTAGCGTTAGTGCTATGCTCTGTTCTCACACACCGACACAAAGCCACAGGATCCTAGAGGACTCGGTTTTGCAGTGGTTCTGTTTCACATATCCCATTTCTTCCTGACAAGCTCTTATTCAAAATCCATCTGCAATAATTAGTTGAAGGTGAAGAGGGCTATCTGTGTCTACACCAAGTGTAAATCTCAGAGCTCTCGCCCCCTCCGGTCGTAAATATTTGACTACTCCTGATGTCGTGTTTGAGCTATGGCCAACACGTAGCTCCACAGAGTCGGAATTTTCTGGCCTCACAAGCACCTTACACATGAAAGGTCCTGTTTTATTGTGGCTGCACCAGGCAACTTCGCACATTGGTAACTGCTTGAAAAATGTACGCAGAAATCATGTAATGTGACATCAGTAGACTGCAAACAGCATGCTCATGTTTATCAACCCGGCCGGTCTGTGATCATTTTATACCAAAGGAGTGCAGCTTTCTCTGGACGGGGCACTCACTCGATGAAACATCACGTTAGTTCAGGCAGGACAAATCACACATGCCACACCAGCTGATCCAAACAAACACCAATCACATTCTGCACATCAATCAGGCGGTCCATTTAAGCCGTCAGCTCCTCATTCATCCCTTTGGCTCCTACCTGCCTCGCACTGCTGTGACTGGCTGTGCTGTTACTCCTGTCACTGCCGCAGCCTCCTCCTATTCTGTTTCCTTCCTGATCAGTATGCTTGCGATGGTATGTTTCCATAGGCTTGTCTCTTGAAAACATTCCATATCTCAATATGTGTCTGCTGGGATTCGTTCTGTATAGGGGGGGGGGTTGATTGTGCTCCCTGCTTGTATTCATACAGGGAGCACTACCCCAGACCCTGAACTGCCGAATACAACTGTATAACCATTTGTGCAGTATGAACTTTATGATCAGAGCATTCCTGATTAAACTGCTGACTAGGAGACTTTTTTATTTCACTCTTAAGTTTTGATTCAGCACTTCAATTAGGGGGATAGGAAGCTCTTCTCTGTTGCAGCCCCACTTTAGATTGAGGCTGATAAGACTTAGCTAATGTAGCTTTAAATAGGCAAGGTTTCAGTATTCTTCAAAGATGTTCATATTTCATAAGTTCCTTTGTCCATCCCCTTTCTTATACATAGATCTGTCTGTTGGTATGACTGTGCACATAACTATGTGTTGACTTCTCTGTGCAGAGACGGGACAGTCACACATGGTGGATTGTGACAAATGGGCTCATTTACAAAGATAAGGGGACAGAATGAATGAATTGAAGTTGTCCATTGGAGCGGTTGATATGGCCACAGCAGGCAGAGGGTCTGAGCCAGCTGGTGGCCACTCCTCACTGCCTCTTCACCACCCTGGCCCAGTTCTCCTTCTGTGAGGGGAAGAGAGATGGGTTTGGACCCTATCCCAATCTATCATTCAGGCTCTATTCTCACAAATCAGGCTATATTCACATAGTGCCTAGGACACTGGGAAATTGATGAGAGCTTGGCATGCCAAATTCAGAATTAGGATGAAGGTGTTACTTGACATTAAAGATCAAAAATAGAGGACAATGACATAGAAGAATGACATAGAAGCAAAGAATGAAAGAGCAACCTGCCTTGCCAGCACAGGTTTGCTTGTATAAACAAAAGGTTTTTCTCATTTGTCCCTGTGCTCAGGAAAGATCTAAACTTCTTTGAAAGAGGGTTCATTATTGGGGCGCTGGTGGCAGGAGCTTCAGTCACAAAGACTGCTCAACGGGCTAGTGTTTCAATAGGAACAGTGACTAGAGTGACATCTGCATTCAGATCAATGGGGAAGACTTCAGTAAATAGGGTCGGAAACTGTGGTCGAGTGCACATTCGATGACTGTGATGCTCTTGCATTAGTGCGATATGTAAGGAAAAACAGAAGAGCAACTCTTTCTCAGGTGACTGATAATGTGCAATACGTGATCAGACTGTCAAGAACAGTCTGTCGACAACTACATAGAGAGGGATATTATAGTAGGGTTGCAGTGCATAAACCCCTCATTACAAAGACAAATACACATTTGAGAGTTCAGTGGTGCAGAAACCATAGGCACTGGTCTACAGAGATGTGGGGAAAAAGTGATATGGTCAGATGAGTCATCCTTCATTATATTCTCGACAAGTGGGCGAGTGCATGTGTGGCGTACACCTTGAGAACGGTACACGCCTGAATGCTTGTTATGCTGTGGGGGGCATTTTCCTGGCATGGTTTGGGTCCACTTGGCCCCTTAGAGGGAAGGGTCACTGCAAATCAATACAAAGTAATTCTGAGTGATCACCTTTATCCTATGATGAAACATTTCTATCCTGATGGGACTGGTCTCTTCCAGGATGACAATGCCTCCATCCACAGGGCACAAGGGGTCACTGAATGGTTTGATGAGTATGACAATGATGTGAACTTTTGTATTCAACTGTATATAAAACTGTATGGACAAAGAAATTCTTACTTTGAGGAATACATTTATTTTGTGCCATTTTTGACACCATGGAATCCACAAAATACACAGGAAAGGTCACCGGTCACTCCTGTTACTTCAGAAAGCCGATCTGAAAGAGCCATAGATTATCTAAAACATATGTCTTGACGGGAACATTGTTTAGGGTTCATTCACATTTTCTGAGAGGCTATTTGTGACGCAGCTGATTGCATGGCTTAAAGGGGGTTTCAAAAGTGGTGGGACAGAATCGGACGTTACAAAATGTGATGGGACCTGTCCCCAGCATTCCCAGTGTAAATGACACCTATGGTGCCACAGGATCCTCTTTGTAATAGCAGTTAAATGAATTACACTATTTCTCTCTTATCAGTCTAATAAGGCAACATAGGAGTGAGTGACACTGACATTTCATGGGCTAACAGTCTAATTAATTACATGCCCAAATAATTTCTTTCCCCTTTCAAAATAATTGTGTTTTTTTTTTAGGTAAGAGTATAGTTGACCTCCGGGCTAATTGCAGATTAGAGCCACTAATTAAAATAAGCAACCCAAAGTAATGAAAACAAAATTAAGCTCTTGCATGTTTGGAGTTTTAATAACAGTATGCCTGTCATTTGGCCTTATACGATATGATGAGTCAGAGGTTGGAGGTTTGAGGTGTCTTTATTGTGCCCCCATTGTTAAGTCCAGTGCATGTAATTGCCGCTTGAATTCTTCTAATGCCGAAAAGACTACTTTGATCAGGCTGTTACTAATTAAATTACTGGCCTGCCTGTGCCTCTGTCTTTATACTTCCCATAATGAATGGAAAACAAGAACTTTTATCAACCAGACCTGAATGATGGCAGTCATCCAGTAGGTCATGCTGGAGTCAGATTGGCTGCTTGGCTAAAGGACATTTCAGCGAAGATTTTACCTGATGAAATTTGACCTCTGACCCACTTCTCACATTTACATATTCATCTCCGCTGCAGGTGGGTGCCGTTATTGGCTGAAATTCTCACTGCACAGTTTGATTCAAAGGCATAAATATCATATCTAGGTGCCTTAGTCGGAGGGATGAATGGGATGAACCTCGGAAACACCTCCATGTGAGATAAAAAGCCAGTGTTTGGTTAATTAATGAAGCACTCGTTGTTGAAGGAAGGCATCCATTAGCTACTCCCAGATAAAATAGCAACAACAAAAACCTGTTTCTTCTTCAAGCTGAGAAATCAAAGGCGTGTTTGACCTTCTTTTGTAGGTTAGTGAGCTATTTCCCTCCAGGGGTTGCTGTCTGCTGTCACTCCTCGTTGAGTGAATGACGATACACTTTCATCGCTCTCATGTTCCGAGATGTGATTTGACAATTTGTACAAAGTTTTGTAACATGTAGAAAGTACACCAACTGCTTGTTTCAGATGTTTCCACTAAAGCCATCTGAGACAACAGCAGGGGCCAAATGTGTAAACCTTTGTGTATATTTAGGTGTAGAAATCTGTGTGCGCAGTCTTTTCATTAGATTTATGAAACCTTGTATGCCTGTTCACGTGTTTTTTCCTGATGAAGCTCAATCATCCTGAAATCGTGCGCCATGCCCACTATTTGCTATAAATGGCTTCTAACACACCCCCAATTAGTTTGGTTTGCATATAAAGGGCCGTCGTTACTGTGATTTTGAGAAGAAATGGCAGAAGCATTGAAGAGTGTGAAGAAGAAGAAGTGCAATTTCACAGACTGTGAAGTTGAAGTAAATGCTAAATGACTGTAATGTAATATAAAGTAATGGTTAGGGAAAAAAAGAGAAGAGCTCTGGCGTTACAAAAAATCTGTATGTTGAATGGCAAAAGGTGACAGCCGCAGTAAACGTTGTTAGTTCTGAGGCCCGGACCCGACAAGGTTAAGAAGTGGTGTGATTTCAAGCGTGAGGCCAAGAAGTGCATTACTGTGCATAGCGCTAGTGTGCAGACCACTGGAGGAGGAGAGGGGACCCCAGTGGAGGAGGAGAGGGGACCCCAGTGGAGGAGGAGAGGGGACCCCAGTACTCTCTGATGACTTGGGAGACTCAGATCCACCTGCCCAGATGGAACTTGGTATATCAGCCAGTTTGGATTTTATTGTAATCAGACTTGCAATAAAACAGACTTGTTTGTGCTTTGTTACAATGTTTTTATGAACAGATTTTGACCATGAACACCCTGGTGCCTCCAGCAAACAGGCTAACACAATGTAGTGGGAAAAAAAAAACGTGGAAAGTGGCGTACGCAGCTAAATATTTTGTACATACGCATGGTTTATAAATAATAAAGATGTTTTGATTGTCTCTCTCCATCCATGTCAGAAAGCTGCCACATGAAATAAAAATAGGAAAATAGGAAAATAGGAAATAAATGCATAAAGAAAACAAATCAGCTGATGGCATGTCAGCACCACAGATGTTTGAAATGTTTATGCTGTGTAGGGAGGCCTTGGCCTTTTGGGGGTATCTGTCTCTAATCTCTTTTGTTCATGTTGATGGCAAAATGTTTTTGTATGAAACCACTAGTTATGTAACAACATATTTCTTTGATTACAGCAAACAATACAGACTCGCAGCACCTCACTTAATTCTCGCACATCTGGAAGTTTAATTGGGATACATCTGGTATAAGGCATTCTTTGTTTTCTGTGTTTTTTGCTCGGAGTGTTAATATCATCTGCTGTGGAATTTGTTTGAGATGTATTTCTATAGAGCTGCTATAGAAATACAATTTTACTTTTCCTTACTTACTTACTCCTCCCATACTAGTTTTTTTTTAGGGTATATGTGTGAGCCAGCCCGGGCGTGTCTCCCCGTTCACCATTTCTTGTTTTGTGTCACGGCGAGGTTTCACTTCTCATGCTTTGCAGAGTGAAGCTGTGCCCTGTATGCTTCCAAGTTTGCCAGCCATTTGTACGCCTCCTTCCTCCCCTAGTGCCCTGCAGCTGTGAATTCACACATTCACCACGGCCAAGTTTGAAAAAGGAGAGCACCTCACTTTATTTCCTGTTTACAGTAATTGGCTGACAAAACTGTAATCATTTTTAATTAATTACTGTATAAGCATGCACATTAGAACTGCTATAAACAATTCCAGCTAAAGTATTGATAGACTTCTGAGCCTAATTGAAATGCAGGGGGCTTAATGTGAACACTTCAAATGCTTGACATCGCCCTGTCTTTCTTTTTGCTCCAACCCTGTCTTTCTTTCTAAAGCCCCAGTCTTCTGTGGCTGTTTCGTATTCCAGCCCTGCCCTGGCAGATATACCCACAACATGGTCCTCTGACTCCCCTGACAGAGTTGTTTGGGGGAGTCATGACCATCTCTCGTAAATAATAGGCTTAACCTGTTTATTTGTGGTCAGGAGGCACTTACCTTGCATCTTAATGACTACCCGATATTACAACGTCAAGTAATGACAAGGAAGTAAACAGAGCTTAGTGCAGCGTGTGTTTGATAGTATTAACATTGTAGTTCTGTGTATAGATGTACATGTACATGCATAGTATCACTTTTAGTTGTACATTAATTATTAGCATGCATGTACATAGTATTTATATGTGCTTAAATGTATGTACTATATTGTGTGTGTGTGTGTGTGTGTGTGTGTTGGTTGCATGTACGTGGTTTCCAGATCTGCCGTGATGACCTGATGGATTGAAGGTAGAACAAAGGTGTACACAAACAAAGGCCTGTTATTGAGTGTTTTTACAACAAAC